>SRPO01000069.1:0-89291 GCA_018360065.1 Claviceps pazoutovae
AAAAAGAAGGGTGCATCGAGAGATGGTGTGGTGGATTACCGGTTGGCGGGGCAGCGTGCAAATCTACTTGACACCCAATTTTACCTAGGTAAATACCTTAACGGGATCCAGTTCCACTTTGAGTCACCAGTGAGTCTAGTGACCAAAGCCTACCTACGTACCAGGTACCTGTACCTACCAGGTAGGTACTGATCTGATAAGATGGAGGGCGAAAGGATCAACGACCACCCCGCCTGCCAGGCTGCCACTCATCCCGGCCCGACGTAGCAGGACACATGAGTTTGCCGCTAATGGCCATGAGGCCACGCCATGTGGGAAGTCTCTGGACGTTTCTTGAAGTTCGATACGGTACAGGCTGAGTGAACATTGCGTTGTGCAAGGCCCAAAACCACGCGCCGAGATACATATCGTGACAAGTATCTACTCTGTGCATACCCCGTAGGTATTGCGGGAAAGGCTCTGAACGAGCTCTATTGCCATTTTTGGAGCTGGGCGGCAGAAATGAAAAATTTTAACAGCAGGCATGAACGATTTGCATCCTGCCGCGTCGACCCGGCTTCACACCCAAGTGGAGCTGAGGGAATTATCTGATGATCAGATAAAAAAACGGATCAGATAAGATTTGGGGGCCAGGGCCCTCTCTCGCCTACGAATTGTACATACCAGGATTCAGGAGCAGTCAAGCCGCTTTTGGCTTTACCAATCACCCGCTTGGTCGCGATATTCTCGTGTGACGCAGCGAAAACTTTTTCTTCAGCTTTCATGCGTTGCGCAATCGGAGATTTGCGAAATGCATCCGGGTACACAGTCCGATCACCGATCGTTTGCACCATTGGGGGTAACCTTCTTCTGCAAGTCATCATCACATGGCTACGTAGAAAGTCTAGAGCTTTCACGACTTCATCAGGACATGCTACCTATTGGTATGTCGATGGTCTTGCACAAAGCCAAGTTGAAGTACCTAGTAAGTAGGTACTCTGCCGTCTTGACACGGTCGAACCTCAATTATCCGTACATACTTCACTAGGTAGTAACTACATACAGTTCCAACAATGTACAGATCCGAAGGTTGTGTCTCTTTTAGGTATAACATGTATGTAACAAGTTACAACCAACGGAATATGCACCTCCTCTTAGCATACAAGGTAGCACGTAGTAAATCCACAACAATGAACTTCCAGCATAACGAAGGGCGGGTGGCCTCGGAGATAGATTCGGGTATCCGAGGTTCGACTGTAACGGGCTGCAGGATTTTCTCTCGCTTTCTAGGTCGGTAAGCTATGTACATACATACCTACTGCAGGCTGTAGCACAAGTTCCTTTCAAGTGCAGTCTAGTTCTTAATAGGTAAGTGTCGGTGCCGAGAACCAAGAACCTTAACCGCAACGCAGCAAAAGCATGAGATGGACTGACTGATTGACGCAGTGAGCAAAAATAAACGTGGTTCCAAGAAGGATTGCGACTTGCGTAAAAAAAAACGCCGGTGCCTGCCCGAGGAGCCACTTGCACGTCCTTCCCAGCTATCCACCAATCATATGAGCTGCCAAGAGTTCAAGGCGGCTTCTTGACTGCATCAACTTCGTGAATCGCAACAGGTACAGAGTTATGCAGCCGCTGCTATCTCATCTCCTCTTGTCCACCAACTTTTGCAACTGCTTTGTCTCGACTCTCTACACCTCTGCACCAGTGCCACTACATTATCACTTCAGGTGGATCGTCCGAAGCTGCGGCCGTCTTGGCTGAATGGAGCCATGCTGATTAATTGCCCTCTTCTTAGAGGTCGCAACTATGTCCAGTCCACCGCAACTTCTTCGTCGACGGATAACCAGTTACCCATTGGCTGAACCAGCCAGTCTAGTAGACTCGGCTATCCGCTCTCACGCGCTGGTTTGTTTTACATGCCGTGCGTGACAAGTACAAGCACCGTTTGCTGCATGGACCGACATTGGCCGGCTCGTTCCCTTTTCCAACGACATAGAAAACTCGGTGACTTGGTGTGCAATGGCTCTGAGTGAGAGCCGTATTTGCTTAACGACTTGGAACATATTCACAGTGGCACATCCTGTACATGTGATTTCAAGAAACACCGGATACTGAAGATTGATTCGCATTATTCCAACGTGCTTTTCACGGATGAAAACTTTTTACGCCCTTTTTAACGGATCAACGGCCATACAATGGACCGTGAAAGTTTGTCTATTTGCAACGTCAACCCTCGGCAAGTAGCTGGACCAGACTTGCTGCATCATCTCGTTACCTCGTCCGCCGACATCACAGCAATAAAGTATGTCGTTGGGGATAAATGCACGTCTTATTCGTATCAATATATCCACGATGCATCAGACAGGCTTGCGCGGCTCATTGGCTCTTTATATGCTGGAATAAATCAAGACACAGATGTTATTGTCCCGATTTTGATGGCTCAGTGCCCTCATCTCTACGTCTCTCTTCTCGCTGTACTGAAGTTTGGCGGTGCATTCTGCCCCTTGAACCTCGACGCTCCCGCGGATCGGCTTAAGTTTATACTCAAAGACGTTTCGGCCAAGATTGTGCTTGTTACACAGCAATTTGCCGACAAAATACCTTCAGACTGCGCCATTCAAATCGTCATTGTCGACGGTGATAACCCTAAAGTAGGGGTCGCCTGTCATCAAGGCCCAATTGTAACACCGAACTCCCTGGCATATGTCATGTACACCTCAGGATCCACGGGTACGCCGAAAGGCGTTGGTATCTCTCACAAAGCCGCAACTCAAGCTCTCCTCGCCCACGACAAACATATTCCAGAGTTTACGAAATTTCTTCAGTTTGCAGCCCCGACTTTCGACGTCTTTGTTTTCGAAACGTTCTTCCCTCTATTCCGTGGAGCCATACTGATTGTTGCGAAAAGGGAGGAAATGTTGGACGACCTTCCGGCTATCATGCGGTTGATGGATGTTGACGCTTGTGAACTCACACCAACCGTGGCAGGAAGCCTTTTGAAAACGCGACAAAGCGTTCCAAACCTGAAGCTTTTGCTGACTATTGGCGAAATGCTGAAAGAGCCTGTCATACGGGAATTTGGTGGTAGCGACGATGGCAAGAGTATTCTGTGGGCCATGTACGGACCGACAGAAGCCACAATACATTGGTGAGAACCACGCAAATTCCGATTCAAGTTTGAACTCAGGCCACTGACTGATCTGTTTTGTGCGCAGTACTTTACAAGCAAGTTTGCCATCGACATCGTCCCCAGGCAACATAGGGTTTCCACTTGACACGGTTTCAAGCTTTATCATTGAACCGGTGACCTCTTCCAGCAACAGTCAAGACTTTGCCGTTTTACCCAGAGGTAAAGCCGGGGAACTTGCTGTCGGAGGCCATCAACTTGCACGGGGATACATCAATCGCCCCCAAGAGACATCCTCTTCTTTCATTGACACCCCTTATGGAAGAGTATATCGCACTGGAGACAGAGCAATCATGAATCAAGACGGCACTCTAGAATGCCTAGGTCGTTTGTCTGACGGACAAGTCAAGCTTCGTGGCCAGCGCATCGAATTGGGGGAAATTGAGCACGCTGCTCTGCGAACACCAGGATGTCACGGCGCCAATGCTGCCGTGATCGGTTCGAACTTGATTCTCTTCTGTGCCGTGGACTCCGAGACCCATGAAGCAGACGTCAAAGATAGCTGCAACTCTTGGTTGCCGCGGTACATGGTCCCAAATGAATTTGTCTTGATCGATGAACTTCCCCGGCTTCCCAGCGGCAAGGTCGACTCAAAAACGCTAAGAGAAGAATTCATTCAGACCCGGGCGAATGCAGAATTAGGGTCAACTTTGTATCAAGAGACAGCAGGCCCAAAGGCCGCCAAAATTGTGCAGATCGTATCCGATGTTTTGAAAACAGGAGTGAGTGAACGATCAGTTCTAACTGCTGCTGGCATGGATTCTCTCTCGGCTATTCAACTAGCAGCTACCCTTCGAGATAACGGTCTTGAGATATCAGTTACAAAACTGTTGAAATGCCGATTGCTGCAAGATATATGCACGGACGTGCAGGAGATTTCCAGGATTGACTGCACGTCAGAAGGCGCCAACGGCGTCCAGGAGCGATGTGAATCAGTCACAGTACCCACACCAGAAGAACTCGGTAACATCGATCTTCAACGTCCGATACAATACACTACGTTTTGTACCCCGCTACAATCCGCCATGTTGGCGGAGACAGCGCGGAACCCAGCGCTGTATTGCAATGAAATCTTACTGCGCTCTATGCGTGATGTTTCGGTACAGGCTCTGATTGAAGCATTCAATGAAGTCATTCAATCGAATGAAGCACTCAGGACTGGATTTGTGTATTGTCAAGGGCAGCATGTTTCTGTCGTGTTCTCCGCTCCCAGCGATGGCCAAGTTGCTGTTCTAACCCAGTCTGAACCCGGTTTTCAGTTGGACACAGCGGACGACTTTCTGCATCCTTTCATGGTCCAATTGATACCCAATGTTGCAAACAGACAAGTGGATATCCTTATACAAGCGCACCATGCCATTTACGATGGGTGGTCAATGGACATGCTTCTTTCTGATGTTTCTCAGCTTCTGAATCGGCAATTGCCGCCTCGACGTCATCAATTCAAACAAGTTTTCCGCTATCTAAGTCGTGACGCGAACACGACAAAAGATGAGGCACGGGCGTTCTGGAGCGAGACGTTGCTTGGATGGAATAAACCGCCCTTTCCAAAGCTTCTCTGCCGGCCTGAGGCCGACAAGATCAAGACTCATTGCGCATTTCTGGACATGTGTCCATCGTCGGTGCGAGAATTGTCGCAGTCTTGTGAAATAAGCTCTCAAGTGCTATTTCAAGCTGCGCTGACACTGGCGTGGCAAGGCATCACGGGTCAACCGGATGTTCTGGTTGGCTCGGTGCTTTCGGGTCGCACTATTCCCGTCAGCGGCATAGAGGGCATCATTGGTCCCTGCATTGTTTCCATGCCACTGAGAGTAGATTTGGAATCAATGAGAGCGAATATTGATCTATTGAAGAGCATACATGCGAAAAATCGCTTAATGATGGAACATTGTGATCTGCCGCTTCACGATATTGGCGTATTAGCAGGACTCAAACCCGGCGAATCTATGTATGACGTCTTGTTCGTGTACCAACAGTCGCTGTATCCTTTACAAGGCAAGTGCGAGGTACTGCAGCATATTGAACACATAGACAGGCTTGAGACAAATTTGTTGGTTGAGGTCGAGCCGAGTACCACCGGATTTTCCTTGCAGATCACATATCATTCTTCCTCCGTCAGCGAGAAATTCGTGGATCAAATGTCTCAGCAAATCCGATCTCTGAGCCGAAAAATTCTCAATGAACCAAGTGCTGCTCTCGGATCCACGGCAGGCCTCGGAGGTTGTGGAATGTCAATACATAACGCCAAGACCGACCCTGACAAGGAGCCAGATGACGTGGCTTCTCTGTTTGACGAAACAGCAAAGCGAACCCCTCATGCAGAAGCACTGCGTATCGTATCATCTGTGGAAGGCGATCTTTTCCAAGTCGCAACCATGACTTACGCATCACTGTCTCGAGCGGCGAACAAGACGGCTCATTTTGTACAAGGCAATGGAGCAGAAGTTGGTGAGATTGTTGCCATCATCATGAACAAGTCCACAGCTCTATATACTGCGATATTGGGAGTAATTAAGGCAGGATGTGCATACTTACCGATATTACCTGTTACTCCGGTCTCTCGCGTGAGAGAGATCTTGCGGCAGTCCCAAGTCAGATATTGTCTTGTCGACGATGCGGTAAATAACTTCCAGGACTTACAAGACATGGTCGTCATTCTCAACGCCAACGACGCGATCTCATCCGAACTACCAGAGGACGCACCTATTGTCCCCCCAGATGCCGATAGGCTTTCTTACGTCATATTCACTTCGGGAACTACGGGAGTTCCCAAAGGCGTTGCCGTGACGCAGCGCAATCTAGCGAGCAACATTACGCACCTTGTCACAATTTATCCAAAAAGGTCTACGCGCCCTCGGTTACTACAAGCCTGCTCTCACGCTTTTGACGTCTCTGCGTTTGAGATATTCTACGCATGGTATGCCGGGATGAGTCTTTGCGCTGCGGACAACGATATTTTATTCAGAGATATAGAACACGCAATCAGAGCGTTCGAAATCACGCACCTGAGCTTGACCCCAACTGTGGCAGGCTTGATAGACCCCAAGAACGTACCTGGTGTCGAGTTTCTCGTCACGGCGGGTGAACCAGTGACGCCGTCAGTTGTTCAGAAATGGGGTTCGCTCTTGTTCCAAGGCTACGGTCCGTCTGAGACGACGAATATATGCACTGTCAAAAGGATGTCGCACGGGGAACTTACTGAACATCTTGGCTGGGTATTTCCGGGTACTTCCGTTGTAGTGCTGAGTCCTAACACCTTGGACGTTATGCCCTTCGGTTGGCTGGGCGAATTTTGCTTTGGTGGCAGTCAAGTCGCTCGTGGTTACCTTAACGACGAACAACTGACGGCCCAAAAGTTTATCGAACACCCCTCATTCGGCAGGATATATCGCTCAGGCGATGTCGGACGAATGCTTCCCGACGGCTCACTAATGATCATCGGCAGACTAGACAGCCAGCTCAAAGTCCGTGGTCAGCGTGTTGAGGCAAGCGAAATTGACGGCATTCTGACCAGTACAACACAGGTACATGCCGCTGTGACTATTCTAACCCAAAGCATCTGGAACCAGTCCGAACAGCTAACCACGTTCTACACGCCCGTTAGGTCGGCTGAACTCAAGCAAGTCACGCAAGCGACCCTTGATACACATCAAATGTTGATGGGAGAATTAAAGGCACGATTACCATCATACATGGTTCCTACATATCTTATACCGATTCCACAAATTCCAAGGACATCGAGTGGAAAAGTGGACTGGCCTGCCCTGAGACAGTGCTTCTCCGGGCTCCAGAAAGAATACCTTGAGACAGTGTCTCAAGGGTCAACAAAGCCTGAGGAGAACGGTGAATGGACAGAACAGGAGAATCTCGTTGCGGAAGCCATATCGGAATCGTATAGCATCCTGCGAAGCGACATAGGAAGATGGACTCCTTTTCCTGCTCTCGGTATCGATTCCATCTCTGCTATTGGTTTCTCCAAGTTAGTGAGCGCTCGACTTGGCTGTCAGGTTTCCATATCTACCATTCTTCAAAACTCTTCTGTGGCTCTATTAGCGCGTGCTCTGGACAACTTGAGTGCTCCGAGAGCCAGCGGCACAGCACAGAAGATACAAAGTTTGACGTCGAACTTACGTATCGAGATTGAAGACACAATCAAGAGAAATGGCTTGGAGTCAGAGTCAATGTGGCCCTGTGTCCCGCTGCAAGAGGCAATGCTATTGCAGAGCCGAAGGAGCTATTACAACCGCACCCTTCTACGACTACACATTTCACCAGAGAAAATTCTGTCTTACTGGAATGAGGCTTCGAGAAGGCATGGCATTCTGAGAACTTGCTTTGTCACAACAAAAAACTTGTCTTATCCGATAGCACAAGTTGTTCTACGAGAATGGTGTTTACCATGGAAAACTTTCGAAGTCACTGTACCATCGCTAGAAGATGCATCAAAGGAACACCTCGAGACCCTTCCAGAGCCTTTGGACTCATTCAAGCCGCCCTGTTCGTTGGCTATAATCAGGTACAAGGGATCGAATTTTCTTTCCTTCATTTGCCATCATGCTCTATATGATGGTATAGCAATGGAGAACCTCTGGAGGGAAATAGAGTCAATGGCTCATGGACGCGACTTACCCGCGCCTATTCCATATGCACCATTCTTACAAGAAGCTCTGAACCTACCAGACGATGTTCAGTCTTTCTGGATAGATCAGTTCCGTGGATTCGAGGGCTCGCCAAGCTTTTCTCGATCAACTCGCCTCTGCCTCAACCAATGCATGCACTCCGTTTCCATCGGTATAAGCTTGGAAGATATTCAAAAGAAGTCAAGGTCATTCGGCGTGTCATTGTTGTCATTATGTCAAGCGTCTTGGGCCGCTGTTCTGTCGTCTGTTTTTGAACGGTCCGACATTGTCTTTGGGAATGTTGTCAGCGGTCGAACCATTGCGATGGAGGGTATCGATAGACTGATCGCTCCATGCTTCAATACCATCCCCTTGCGCATGGACATCTCGAGAAGCGCGCAGAACATGAATCTTATTAAAGCCTTTCAACATCTCAACTCCAGGCTGCTGCCTTACCAGTTTTCACCCCTCAAACTGATTCAAAAGGTTGCTGGAACACGGCATCGAAGCCTCTTTGATACACTCTTTCTTCTACAACAGCCGCTCCGGGACATGGACACAAGTGTCTGGACACTTGAAGAAGATGCCGGCGACATGGACGTTCCGCTAGTCTGCGAAGTGATACCGTGCCCATATCTGAATTCCGTTCTGATGAACTTGCATTATGACATGGGCATGATTACAGACGACCTTGCTTCCGCCATTTCCGACTTGTTCAATCAGACGTTGCAGCGGATGGTTTTGAACCCTTACGACACGGTAGAAACGAGACCTTCGCTGCCGGCGTCTTGTTCCGAAGTATTGAGTACTCTGTTCGTGAAGAAAGAGAACAAGGACGAATCTGCTTCACTAAACAGGTCAGGTGCAGACTGGACAGAGCTGCAGAAATTGATTCGCGAGGCTTTCTCCAGCATCTCGGGCGTCTCTGAACATGCGATTCATCGTCCGACTACAATATTTCAATTGGGTCTCGATAGTATAAATGCGGTTCAGATCGCATCAGTGCTGCGAGCACAGAATTTGCCTGTCTCATCCTCAGACGTTGTTCAATGCGCTAGTTGTGAGGCGTTGGCAGCTCGAATTGTTCAAAATGAAAGTGTCCCTCAAAGCGACGACGTTCTGAGTTTCGATTTCGCGCACTATCATCAGCAAGCAATTGCGCACATGCCCAAAATCATGCTGTCGACTTCAGACATTGAAGCCATACTTCCATGTACCAGTCTGCAGGACGCCATGATTTCAGGCTTCTTGAACTCTGCGGAGGGCTATTACTTGAATTTTCTGACGTTCAAGGTCCGACAAAGCGTGGACTTGAGCGGCCTTGAATACGCTTGGATTCGGCTCCAGCAATGCCATCCGATGCTGCGAACAGGATTTGTGTCGACTCCACAATCAGAAAGCTCTTTCAGTATGGTCAGGTGGAAGAGCAGTTCATGCAGATGTCCTGTCACCAGATTCCAGAAACAAAGCTCCAATGACTTTGACATTTCTACTTGGAGAGGGGAGTCGAAGCTAGCTATGAGGGAAAATTCTGGTCAACTTCTTTGGAGGGTGGCGCTGGTAGAGACTGATAGTACAGCGATGATGAACGTTTCCATTCATCATGCATTGTATGACGCCAAGACTCTTGGCGATTTGTTTCGCGGATTGCGTCGAATTTTGGAAGGCGATGTTGTCGATTTCCCTCCAATTGAGCCTGCATTGGCGCAGTTACTACTTCGAACACGAAGTCAAGATCTCGACACACAGAACTTCTGGGAGAACGAGGCCGACAAGACTGTTGTGAACAGGTTTCCCATCATGAACCCACTACGTGAAGAGAACTGGAAAATAGTGACTTGCCAACACAACTTGTCAATGTCCATGGTCGAGATACATGCGATTACCAAGAAGATGGGCATATCAATACAGGCTGCGCTTCAAGCAACATGGGCCCGAATATTGGCTTCATACTTGGGGGAAAGCTCTGTTGTCTTTGGCGTCGTGTTCGCGGGACGAAACACGGATGAGACTGCCGAGGCTCCGTTTCCGTGTCTAACTACGGTGCCTATTATAGCAGAAACAAGGTCGTCAAACAAGGGACTACTGGATACTATGATGGACTATAATTCCAGGTTATACAAACATCAGTTCGTGTCCTTGGCGAGCATTCAAAAATGGCTCGGTCATGCTGGCAGCTCAGTGTTCGACACCGTCCTAGTCTATCAGAACACACAGTCTTGTCTCCCCGACGCAAAGTGGGATCTCATCGCAGATGAGCCGTCCGTGGAATATACTGTCTCTCTGGAAGTCGAACCGAGTGCCGGCGGCGAGATGTGCATCCGATTAACGACTCGCAGTGATGTCGTTCCGACTGAGCAAGCGGAGCTTATTCTTCGTCAATTCAACGCCACGTTGGTGCATCTCGTCAGCACACCAGACGGCACAGAAAACGAATTGCATAAGTCTAAGCCGGAGTTGTTTTCTATCATCCCCGCATTTAACTCCTCGTTACAAGCTCCAGTGCAGCTTGTGCATGAGTTTGTGGAACAGAAAGCAGATTCTCAGCCACATCTCCCAGCTTTGGAGTTTGTTGAGTCCTTCACTGGCGACCTCGATAACACACGGACTTGGACGTACGAGCAATTGGATAAGACTGGGAATCAAGTCGCACATCTATTGGCAGGGACAGTATCCGCCGGAGATATTGTGGCTGTTCATTTTCCCAAATGCCCAGAAGCGTACTTTTCTCTGCTTGGGATACTGAAAGCAGGCTGTTCGTTTATTGCTCTCGACCCAAGTGCCCCCAGCGCGAGGAAGCGGTTTATTCTTGAAGACTCCAGGGCAACGTGCCTTTTGATAGATGAATCTTTCGACACGGAATTCAAGCTCGACATTACAGTTTTGACAATCAGCGAGGAAAAATTGGCTTCGTACCCCATCAGCCGCATAGTTCATGCCAAACCGCTTTCGCCGCAGAGCACTTGTTACTGCTTGTATACTTCAGGGACGACCGGGACTCCCAAGGGTTGCGAGATCACACACGAGAACACGGTCCAGGCACTCATGGCATTTCAGGACTTGTTTAAAGGACACTGGCAACAAGACTCTCGCTGGCTACAATTCGCCGGATTTCACTTCGATGTTTCAGTGCTCGAACAATACTGGAGTTGGTCCGTGGGCATCACCGTGGTTGCAGCCCCAAAAGACTTGATCCTTGACGACCTCGTTGGCTCCATCAACAAGCTCGCAATCACTCATATAGACTTGACACCGAGTTTGGCGCGACTGACGCATCCGGATGACATTCCAAGCCTTTGCAAGGGGGTTTTCATCACTGGTGGTGAACAGCTCCATCAGGAAATTCTGGATGCCTGGGGACCGAAAGGTGTGATTTACAATGCCTACGGACCTACAGAAGCAACCATTGGCGTCACAATGTACCAGCGCGTTCCTGTAAACGGGCGTCCTAGCAACATCGGAAAGCAGTTTCCAATCGTGGGATCTTTTGTATTTCACAGTGGCACGGAAGTTCCTGTTATGCGAGGCGGTGTGGGCGAGCTATGCGTGTCAGGAAAACTTGTTGGAAAGGGATATTTGCACCGCCCCGAGCTCACACGCGAGAAGTTTCCAATTCTCTCTGACTTTTCTGGAGAAAGGATCTATCGCACAGGGGACCTGGTGAGGATACTTTCCGACGGGTGCTTTGACTTTCTCGGCCGAGCGGATGATCAGGTGAAACTTCGTGGGCAACGTCTAGAGACAGGCGAGATCAATCACACAATCTGCAGCACGATCCCGGAAATCCAAGCGGCGGCCACCGTTGTTCTGAACCATAATGGGAAGGACGTTCTTGTTGCTTTCCTCGCAGAAGTCAGCGATCATCTCGAGACGAGCCTTCGCATCGCGGATGGGGGGATCGGTCTGGCGAGCAAGGCCCGAGCTTCATGCATTGAAAATCTGCCTGGCTATATGATCCCGACATACTTCATCGTGTTGACTTATATGCCTCTATCGTCCAACAACAAGGTCGATGCCAAACGACTGAAATCTTTGTTCACGGAGTTGGATCCCCAAGTTTTGATGACACATACCGGTCGAAGCAATTTGGCGCTGAACCAACCTATTGATGGCCGCATCCTGAGCCGTGTTATTGAAGTGCTGGGGGCGTTTGTAAATGTTCCCAAAGAACAAATCTCGGAAACAACCAGTGTTTTCGATCTCGGAGTTGATTCGGTTTCCGTTTTACAATTGTCGGCGGTTTTGAGAGAGAAAGGTATCATCGGAGTAACTCCAGCTTCCATAATCAGAAATCCGATAATCTCTGATCTCGTACGGACAGCAACCGATGAGAAGCAAAAGCCAAACTCAAAAGGTGGCGATGCGAGAGCAATTCATCAAAGATTGCAGGCATGGAAGCATAAGTACCAGGGGGTCATCTGTCGAGACTTGAATATTGAGACAGACGATATTGACTACATTGCCCCTTGCTCATCTCTCCAAGAAGGCATGATATCCGCAGCTCTGTTGGAAGAAGTTTCACGTCCATACTTCAACTGGTTCGATGTTCGACTCTCCAGCGATACATCAATGACCGCGGTGCGTCAAGCTTGGGAGAAGACAATTCAATGCCTTCCGATATTGCGAACAGTATTCGTGAAAACCACTGATGGATATTTTCAAGTGGCAATGAGTCAAGCTAAATACTGTTGGCGTAAGTTGTTTGTCACTCAAGACCATAACATCAAGCCGTTACTCGACGACCATTATTCCCTTTGGGTGGCTGAGAATGCGTCAAACATTCACATTCTATCGCCGCTTCAGTTCGTCCATGTGAAAGGCCCCGAACGACAGCAGCTCAGGCTTTTTGTTTTCCACGGACTCTACGATGGGAGCAGTATCCAGCTCATGCAAGACTTTGCAGCTCGTATCTTTCAAAACGAAGCTCCTGTCTGTGGTCCAAGCTTCGTCGACGCACTCTGCCGTGGTCCATTGCAGAAGTTTGAGTTTTGTCGGCCTTTTTGGGAAGAGCACTTGCGCGATTGGAGACCCGGTCCCTTACTGAGAACGGCTTCCTCTGAGGGAGATATCGGGCAGGTCGTCTCATTGTCTAGGGATCTCCCAGTCGGCCCGTTGGAAAATTTGAGAAAAGAAGAAAACGTTACACTCCAAGCCATTATTCTTTCAATCTGGACGGTGGTTTTGCAGAGCTACACAGCCCAGCCATTGACATTAGGTGTTGTCGTTTCTGGCAGGGCGATTGACCTGCCACACATCGAAAACACCATTGGGCCTCTGTTCAACACGATACCGTTCTTCAGTAAGAGCTTAAACGATATGACATGGCAGATGTTGGTTCAGCGTTGTCATGCATTCAATGCTGATACGCTCGCATTTCAACATGTCCCGCTCAAGGACATTCAGAAATGGTGCACCAAAGGCCGCTCTTTATTGGATAGCTTGTTCGCTTTCCAACAAGAAGAGGCAGCATCAGCAAACATGTCAAGCCCTTGGACCTTCGTTGAGGGGAGATCAAGCAGTGTCAATTATTCACTTGCATTTGAAGCGACTCGAAGTTTGAATGGAACCTTGCATCTTCATCTGGTTGCTCGCGACGGAATGGCCAACCGAGACGCTTTAGAACAGATGCTGAATCAATTTGCTCAAATAGCGTTGACGGTGAAGAAAGATAGTATATTCGCGAAGAGCTCAACTGAAACAACCGCAAGGAACGATTCGGCTAATGGTGATGCACACAGCAAGGAGCCCATTTCATCGGCGCAACCTGATTGGACCCCTACAGCCTTGGTGCTCCGTGAGGAACTTTGCGCGTTGGCCAACATCCCATTTGAAGACGTTCAACCGGGTACTTCAATTATTGGGCTAGGCATTGACAGTATAGACGCTATCAAGATTTCAGCAAGGCTAGCGAAAAGAGGCATACGCCTAGCCGCGTCGCAGGTCACACGACTCCAGACCATTTCTGCCATGGAGAATGCAGCTACATCATCGAGTACTGAAAGGTCAAGTCTAAGTGAAATCGATTCTATGCTGTCCGAGACTCGGGGCCGTCTTTATGCCTACCTACAGAAAAAAAGCAATGTCGACTTAGACGCAATTGAGCTTGTTTTACCGCCGACCTCCCTGCAAGAGTCCATGATAGCTGGGATGATACAATCAGACTTTGAGTGGTATTACAATCATGATGTGTTGGAACTTGGCGAGGAAGTCGACATGGAGAGACTGAAAGATGCTTGGTTCAAGGTCATCGCATCGTCACCAATTTTGCGGACTGGTTTCCTGGAAGTCGACGACAGTCAAATCAAAGCGGCTTACTGCCAGGTTGTGTTCAAGAAGACCAGCTCAAGTGTTGAGATCGGACAAGTTTCGGAAATTCCGAGGCTGCAAGACGTAATCGCCAACGCCCGAGAAAGAGCAGTATGCGGTCGGGGAATCAAAGATCTCGTTCAAGTTTCGCTCATTGCAGGGCCTGGTAGTAAAAATTACATGGTGATGTCAATGGCTCACGCCTTATACGACGGGTGGTCGTTGGGCCTTTTGTTTGATGACCTCAGAGCGGCATATCAAGGACAGCTGCAGACACGGGAATACTCGCGAATCCTAGCCACACAACCCGCGCTATTCATGACGGGCGATACTGATGCGTTTTGGAAGACGTATCTCTCACATGCCCGCCCGACTATCTTTACAGAAAGACCATCAATGTGTGCAGCTGAGGATGGTATTGTTTTGAGGAAGGATCGTATCGCCTCTCACACCATGTCCACGATAAGCAGCTTCTGTAAGCAGAACTCGCTTAGCCTTCAGTCACTGTGTACCGCCTGTTGGGCGGCGGTCGTGGGCTTCCTCTCAAAGTCGCTGGATACTGTATTTGGGGCCGTCCTATCTGGGCGAGACTTTGATGATGCAGACCAGCTGATGTTTCCTACCATGAACACTGTCGCTGTTCGGACTGTTCTCCATGGCACTGCCATGCCCTTCCTCCAATATGTGGAGTCGTGCTTGGCGGATATCAGGGCTCATCAAAGGGTCCCTCTTCGCGAGGCGCAAGCAGCAGCGAACCTGGGAGGCCAACAATTGTTCGATTCGTTGTTAATCCTGCAAAGGTCTCGAGATAGCGCTTCCTCCGAAGCCCTGTGTCATTCCATCGATGGTTTCTCTGCTGTTGAGTATCCGATTTGCGTCGAGGCAGAGGCGACTGGGGAGACACTGACTTGGCGAATTGCTTGCAAGGGGCAGTTCTTTTCCAAAAACGACACAGAGGACATACTGAAAAAGATTGAACAAACACTGCAGTTCTTCCTCGGTGCATCAGAAGAGGAGATTCTGTCTTTTGACGGTGGTTCAGTATCCATTTGCGGGCTACCAAGCACGACCACGCTGAATACCTCGATAGATGCCGCAGAATCTGGCGTCGATATCGCCACGCAGCACAGCGATACGCAAGAAATGTTCTCCTGGGATGATATCTCAACTCGTATTCGTGCCGTACTCTCTGAAGTCTCAGCTGTTCCTGCTGAATCCATACCTCCTACAGCGACGCTCTACCATCTCGGCTTGGACTCCATCTCCGCGATCAAGGTCTCGTTGTTGCTGAGGAAGACCAACATTGACCTGAAGCCTCGGGAACTCTTGCAGTCGAACAGTATTGCCGAAATGGCGTCGCGCATCGAACGCGACGAGGGTCCTGGGGACCCAACGCTGGTCGATCTACATGACTGGAAACTTCCGCTCTCTGCTGCGCTTTTTGAGAGCCTATGTGGACAAATCAACATCCGTCCGGAAGATGTTGAAGCAGCGCTGCCCGCAACGGCCATGCAGGTATATATGCTCAGTGCTTGGCAGAATTCGAGCGGAGCGGTGTTTTTCCCTCAATTTTGCTACGAGATATCCCAAGAGTACACACAGCATCAAATTACCGCTGCGTGGGACATACTCGTCGAGTCTGTCCCGATGCTGCGAACTCATCTAGTGTCCACTGGTGCTCTCGAGCTGCCCTGGGCGCAAATTATCGTCAGAGCAGGCTCGCCCTCTGTAGAAGGCTCTAACCATCCGATGATCTGTCTTCAGATTGAAGAGAGTCCGTCTCAGCAGTCAAGACTTCTACGTCTTACTATTCAGCACGCATTCTATGACGGTTTCAGCTTGCCCGCTATCATGCGCCTTTATGTTGATCTGCTTGGACGAACTGAAAGCTCAGACAAGCCGAAGCTCGACATTGACCTCTCACACTGGAAGCACTTTTCCATTCTGCCAACTCTTGTGGGACAAGTTGAATCAAGAAAACAGTTTTGGGTGAACTATCTGCACAGTCACCAATCCGAGGCTCCCGTAATCCCCATTCCATCACCACAAACAACCGACCGCGTATCTTGTCTCCGAAAGCAAGCTCTGCACGACATAAGAGACTTGCAACGACGCGCATCATCTCTCGGGATCGGCCTCCAGTCTCTATTCTTCGCAGCCCTCGCCCGGAGTCTACATCATCGAAGGACTCAAAAGACTCAAGAAGCGCGCCCACGCACTGTCGTATTCGGCGTCTATCTCGCCAATCAGACCGCGCACTCCCAGCATCTACATGCCACGTACCCAACGCTCAACCTGGTCCCCCTCCGAGTGACACTCAGCCATGACAGCGATCTCGGGGCCATTGCCGCGGATATTCATCAAGATCTGCAGCAAATACAGGCTGATACGAGGGCCGACGTCGGCCTCTGGGAAATCTACAACTGGACGGGGATCCGCGTGGACGTGTTTGTCAATTTCCTCTCTCTGTTCGACGGCAACGACACGGATGCCATTTCAGATACAGAAGAGGGCAATCTGCGTCGCAAGGCGGACCAGGATCGGCCTGTAGATCACGTCAAGTCTATGGAAGTGCTTCGTCAGCCGTGGCTGCAGAATAATGCGGTCAAGGATGCGTATCCCGTAAGGAGCATCCTTTATTCATTGGCCTAGTTCCCATTTTCTGCTTTACCCCGTGTTTCCTCTTTACCCTTCTTCATGATTCCCCCTTTGACATTTCTTTTCCTTCTATGTGCCTACTCTACTCTTTTGGGTTGTTTCATCATGCTAACGCCAAGGTGCACTTAGCCGTCCATGGATGTCGAAGTCTCCGTCCACGCGCAGAGCCTCGATATTGGTGTATTCGGATCTACCGACTGTCTGTCGCATGACGAAGCACCACAGCTGGTGGATTGCATCGTCCAGCATTTGGGAGGAATAATCAAAGGAGCGGAGTGAAGAACCGGGGATCTGGTTGCCCAAACCAATGAGAGGGCGTACATTTGCATGACATACCCCGTCCTTTGCGGCTTGTTTTTTTTTTTCCCTTCTTGCTGCTTTGCGTCATAGCCCCGCCTTACGGCTGGAGCCTGGGAGCGCCCCGCGATGGTGAGGCGCTCCAGCCGTAGCGCGAATCATGGAGGATTCGGGGAGTGGGATTTGCGATTGTGCTTCCCCGACGGTTCCCGTACACGAGACGGAGTAGGTACGATGGGACCGGAGATCGTGAAGAAATTGAGCACGCAAATGTTCATGTATTTCGGTGGTCATGGTTCAAGATACCTTACGTAGTATTGTTTTGGGATTTTAATTCGAGTTTTCAGTCAGAATAAGAAGTCTCGTCAAAGGGCCCATGACAAATAGGATCCAAAAAAAAAAAAAAAAAAAAAACGCCCATTTGACGTTTGCATCGTGACCATGAGGAAGAGGTGGGGCCGACAGCTCCTCCGTGCCGATCGTTAAGTGGATCTCTGATCTCACCATTCAGGCTTCAGCTGACAAGCCCAAGGAACGCCCCTGTAGAGAATGGTGGAAATGAAGATGAAAATGGAACGAAAATGACTGAGATCGAAAATGAGACTGGGAATAAATGAGAATGCGCAAGTAAAATGGAAAAAGAAATCAAGTAAAACGACCTGCTCAGAGTTTCGCAGGCTTTTGATCCGCCTTCCACCCATCCTCAGCAGCAATCAACTCTGCAGCCCGCTCCCCGACACACAACACCGTAATCATAGGATTGATAGTAGGCATTTCAGGAAAGATGCCCGCATCAGCGATACGCAGGCCCTTGACGCCACGCACCCTCAACTGGGCATCTACAACAGCCAATTCATCCTTGGTGGTATCTCCCATCTTGGTAGTCCCAGCAGGGTGGTACACAGTATGGGCCACCCGGCGGGCATATTCGCTGATTTCCTCATCGGTCTGCACCTTGGGACCAGGCGCGGCTTCTTCCTTGAGCCACTCCTTAAAGGGGCTCTGTTGGGCGATTTTCCGCGCAGCCTTGATGCCAGCGACCAGAGTGGCGGCATCGTAGCCCTCGGGGTCGGTGAAGTAGCGGAAGTCGAGGGCGGGTTTCGCGGCGGGATCAGCTGAGGTGAGGAATACGCGTCCGCGGGATCGGGAGCGGGGGATGTTGGGGGTCATGCAGAACGCGTAGCCGTTCTTGACGATTGGGTAGCCGAGACGGGATGTGTTGAGGCAGAAGGGGATCTGGTAGCAGTGCATCATGATGTCGGCAGCGTCGCCGTCTTTGCCGGCCGCGTTGGTGGGCTGGTAGCGAAGGAAGACTCCGGCGTCGGAATCCATGGTGGTTTGGTTGGCGGGGACTGGCTTTGATAGCTCCCACATGATGATGGTTTCGGGGTGGTCGATCAAGTTCTCGCCGACGCCGGGAATGTCCTTGACGACATTCAGACCCAAGCTTTCGAGTTGGCCGCGAGGTCCCAAGCCAGAGTGCAGCATGAGGCGTGGGGTATCGATGGCTCCAGCGCAGAGGATAATCTCCTTGCGCGGCTTGAGGAGAATCTTCTGGCCACCAGAGGTAAAGATGGAAAGGCCACTGGCGCGATCGTTTTCGACGATAATCTTGCGAACCCAGGCTTTGGTCAGTACCGTCAAATTGGGCCGTAGTTCCTCGCCGCGAAGAATGGGGTGGATGTACGCGACGGAGGCACTGCTGCGGTAGCCATTGTCCGGGTTGTACGAGACGGAGAAGAAGCCGGCGCCCTGAGTAAGCTGGCCCTTTGTGCGAATTTCTTCGTTGAAGTCAGGAATAATGGGAATGTCAAAGGCGTCGGAGCAGGCCTTGACCCAGTCCTTGCACAGCTGGTTCCGGTGACGAGCATGGACCGGCTGGAAGGTATTGCGCAGATTGTCTGCATATCGCATCATGGTCTCAAAGTCCCAGCCCTCGCAGCCCTGCTCAACCCAGCGGTCCATGTCATGGCGAAAGGGTCGGAACGAAATCAGCGTGTTGTGCGATGAGCAACCTCCCAGGACCTTGGCTCGCGAATGGCGGATATGAGAATTGCCCATCGGTTGTTCGACCGTGCCGTAGTCGTAGTCCAGATCTCCTCCCAGCAGGGAAAGCCATTGACGAAGATCCAGAACCTGGTTGAGGTTGAAGTCCGAGGGGCCGGCCTCGATGAGCAGAACCTTGCGCTCGGGCAGGTAGCTTGAGAGTCGGGAGGCAACCACGCAGCCAGCCGTGCCGCCGCCGACGATGATGTAGTCGAACGCGGACTCGGCGCCTTGCGGGAGATGTTGCGTAGTCATGGTGGTAGGCGGGTGATCAACGCAAGTAGTGACGGCGAGAAAAGGTGTGTAAGTGGCAGAGCAGGCGTAACATGAAAAGATGAGAGAAATGAACTGGCCTGCAATAGTGATGGAGAGAGGTGTGAGAGCCCCGTCATGGGTCCGGGTCCCATGGGGTCTCGGGAGACGAAGGGACTTAGGGTGAAAGGCAGAAAGGAAAAGGTGGGCGCATTGCATACGTCGCGAACTTGCGAAGCCCAAGCTTAACTCCGTACACATGAACTTTTCCACGGAGACCGGTAAGCCGCCGTGAGCCATAAGCCCGCGAGTCGTGAGTCGTTGACTCGTGAGAGCAGTGAGAGCAGTGGCGCCGAGCGGTGAGAAGTGGGGCAGTGGGCGAGTGGGGCCGGTCCGGCTCTCGGGCGGGACGACGACGGACGACGGACCGACTTTCTATTTAAACACGCAGGAACTTGGAAGAAGAATATTGAGCGTGCGCCGGACCAGGATTTCCACAAGTTAATTATCCTGTCTGCCTTGATAAATCGTCTCTTGAATTGATGATCTAGGCGTGGGCAACAGACTTATGTGCCTATCGAGAGAAGTATCTTCGCAAGTTGAAAATTGGGACAGTATGAGAGTTCTCTCCTTCCGTTTCAGGTTAGGTCTTGTTGCACGATCAATTCTCTGGTGCCCGCATGGAATGGGGGCCAGGGACGGGTATCGTTGGCCGCAATAAAGTCAGGCTCTTGTCAAACGAATATGTACAGTCACGTTTTCTCTTTCGAGCGCTCCCAGAGACCCAGAACAGTGCACGGTTATGTATCCGCTTCTTTTCTCCAAGCCTCAAGGTCTCGCGGTCTTCGTTGTGTCAAATGTTCGTGGATGTCCGTTGGTCACATACTATAATAATCACTACAGACGAGGAGCTTCAACGTTTGAGTTGGCTTGCATTTTAATACGTTCAGCGAATTTCCTCGAGTACAGTACGCACTCGTAGAGATCCAAGGCAAGGAGAAACTCATAATCCGGCTCCTTCTGTTGTAGCTCGTACTAACGGAGTTTTTGGATACATACAAGGGACTCTTCAATTGAGATCCGTGGCTCAGGTTCAACGACTTTGTCTTCCTTTCCCACCTCCTGTTCTTTTCGATCTATAGGGTTGAGTCGAGAAGCAATGTCGTCGACAGGGGCCACATGCTTGTCAGAGACACGCTTATCCCCGAGACATGGCCTTTGTGATTGGGTGTTGTTGTTCAAGCTCTGCCAGAAGAGTAAGAGTAGGGGCCTTCGTAATGGTTTCAATGGCCTGAGAAGTTTGAGAAGAAGTAAAAGTGACCAGCTAGGAAAATATGTTGTTCTTCGATCGGTCTATGTAGCTTCTTAAGAGGCCGGAGCGATACTCGTCTTCAAATGTGAATTTGTCCTTGCGTCGTTGCGAAAGCTGGGGTATTGTTGCCAAGTCGTTGGGGTAGCTGAATGGTATAGTGAGTAATGTGATGATCTGTTGTATTATTGTCACATCACCTCTGATATTGTGTCGTGTATGTTGTCTTGTGCCGGTCAGCTCATCAGGGACGAGGCAAGTCGAGATGCATCTTGAAATAAAGTTGTGCGCGTGGCCCCACTTATTGGTCTGCACTGCCTCACCGCCTTAGCGTTTTATATACCTCCAGGCTCCTACGTTACAACGCCCTTTAATTAGGTGACAGTCGAAGTTGCGAAGCGCCGAGCCGCGAGCGAGTTGTAACGGGGAGGAAGTCTTGCTTTGCGGTCACAGGCAACCCTGAGGCAAGATTTCCAACTAGGAAATTACGCCCTTTGATCCACGGACCACGAGCCATCACCCTCGTACGGACAAATGGAGTGCCTCAGCTACATACCCAAGGTACCTAGGTCAGGTATGCCAGCCACCCGCAAAAGCCGCTTTGGGACCGGTGGAGAAGCTGGCTTCTCACATTAGGATGTACATACCTAGGTACATAACCCAAATCGAAGCCTCGTGCGAGAGATAAGGAAAGGTAATTCAACGAGACAGCCCGGGAGAGGAGCAATCTTGCCAGGTCGCGCTTACTGAGAGATGGGCTGAGATTCCATGCTCGAAAGCGATGTATCTTTCCGTCCCCTAGAAACAGTCACTATCTGCCAAAAGTCCCGGCTCATGCTCAACCGATCTGCGAATCTCGAAAAATCCTCGGCAGACGAATTATCTCTGAATTTTCAACTCAGGCCCAGCGCATTGGATCACGACCACGCAAGAAGCTACAGTCGAAGTCGAGATGGCCATGCCTCACGAGGATCAGCTCATGAATATGGAGGATCCAGCGCCAGAAAAGCGGAGTGACACGAGTGCTTCACATCATCGAGTTCCAGGTCGCAACGACCGCTTTCAGCGGCAAAACGGATGGGGCCGCCTGAGCTCTTTAGAGCGGTAGCTTGGGTAGTGTTGCATGGCAACAAAGCTTAATTTCATCGGAATAGAAGACGCAATATATTAAGTGAAGAGCTTCTCTCTCGCGGCGAATCTTAGTGGGCTTGCTGGAAAACTTAATGTTTTCTCTGGTCCATCTTCCTGACTACTGGCTGTTGAGACTCCAATACGTAGCCTGCTAGCCAGGCATCAATACATCATGGCTCTTGACGGTCGTGACGGTCGTGACGGTCGTGACGGGAGAGCTCCTGAGCTACTCGTTCAGCAGCAAACACCCGCCAATTGCCAACAAGACGTTCACTCACATGCGTTCTATCCCCAGCACAACAGAAACTCCATCGAAGCGTCTGCCCCTGGCAGCGTTGGCTCAGATTGGGATGATGAACCAGTCACCCGTCGTGGCTCACAAGCCATGATAGAGGACCTAGATCGATCAGAGCTGGTTCGAATAGCCACAGCTCTCACGCGTCGGTTCTCCAATTCGTCCGACCAGCGCTCGCCCGGCGGGCTCTCGGGAAGCTTTGATGAGAATGACCCGGCTGTCAACCCGGAGCACAAAGATTTCGATCTCGAGAAGTGGGTTCGTCGATTCCTGGACCAGATGATGGCAGGAGGACTGGAAGAACGTTCCATGGGCGTCTCGTACCGAAATCTCAATGTCTTCGGCTCGGGGAGTGCTCTGCAACTTCAAAACACCGTCGGGTCTGCGGTGACCGCTCCATTGAGACTCGGTGAGTTTTTCAGCTTCAACAAGAAGCCGCGCAAACAGATTCTTCACAGCTTCGACGGATCTTTGAACCCGGGCGAGCTCCTCATCGTGCTCGGCCGGCCGGGATCAGGATGCAGTACGCTCCTTAAGACAATTTGCGGCGAATTTCACGGCCTTGAGCTCGGAGAGCAGTCCAAGATCGACTACAACGGTATCTCTCAGAAACGCATGATCAAGGAGTTTAAGGGCGAAATGATATACAACCAGGAAGTGAGTGGGATGCTAGTTTTTTCCGACTGTTCTCATTTCGGTTGTAGCTGCTGACCTGGGATCACAACACGTAACACGTTAGGTCGACAAACATTTCCCGCATCTCACTGTCGGCGAGACACTCGAATTCGCGGCTTCAGTCCGAACGCCGGAACATCGGATCCAGCACATGTCTCGTTCCGAATACTGCCAATATATCGCAAAGGTCGTCATGGCCGTATTTGGCCTGAGTCATACCTACAACACAAAAGTCGGCAATGACTTTGTTCGTGGCGTCTCCGGTGGAGAGCGTAAGCGTGTTAGCATTGCGGAGATGATGGTCGCAGGCTCCCCATTGACTGCTTGGGACAACAGGTTAGTCAACACTTGTCCCTCAACTTTTCATCCTGGATATTTGATGGTCGACCTTTTGGTCCAGCTAACATGTCAAGCTGAAAGTACCCGTGGTCTCGACTCGGCCACTGCGCTGAAATTCGTCAGTTCGCTGCGTCTAGCGTCTGATCTAGGTCAACGAGCCAACGCGGTGGCCATTTATCAAGCCAGTCAGTCGATATATGACTTGTTTGATAAAGCCACCGTCTTGTACGAAGGCCGTCAGATCTATTTTGGCCCTGCCGACCGGGCCAAACGGTATTTCGAGGAGCAAGGCTGGTTCTGCCCCCCGCGTCAGACAACCGGAGATTTTCTTACCTCAGTCACAAACCCTCAGGAGCGACGGGTCCGGGAAGGGTTCGAGAACAAGGTTCCCCGCACGCCCGAGGACTTTGAACGGCTATGGAGAGAATCTCCCGAGTACAAGGCTCTTCTCCAAAGCATGGACGCCCACGACGAAGAGTTTTCTGGCCCTCGGCAAGGAGAGAGTCTCAGCCAGTTTCGCAAAGAGAAGAACGTTCGACAGGCCAATAATGTCCGTCCCAAGTCGCCATATTTCATCAGCTACTGGATGCAGGTCAAGCTTTGCACCAAGCGTGCGTATCAGAGGATATGGAATAACATTACCGCCACTGCTACACAGGTCATCTCCATTGTTGCCATATCCCTGATCATTGGTTCCATCTTCTTCGGCACGCCTGACGCGACGGTCAGTTTCTACGGTCGCGCTTCGGTTCTGTTCATGGCGATTCTCATGAACGCCCTGACGTCCATATCTGAAATCACGGGCTTGTACGAGCAGCGGCCTATTGTTGAAAAGCACGCGTCGTATGCCTTTTACCGCCCTTCGGCAGAAGCAGCAGGAGGAATCGTGGCTGACATCCCCGTCAAATTTGTAACTGCGGTCGCCTTCAACATCGTGCTGTACTTCTTGTCGGAGCTACGGCGCCAACCGGGTCCTTTCTTCTTGTATTTCCTCATCACCTACATGTCTACACTGGTCATGTCTGCTGTCTTCCGCACCATGGCTGCTGCGACAAAGACTGTCTCACAGGCCATGGCGCTTTCCGGTGTCCTGGTTCTCGCCCTGGTCATATATACTGGGTTCACGCTTCCCGTACCCGAAATGCATCCCTGGTTCAGCTGGATCCGGTGGATCAACCCTGTGTATTACGCATTTGAGATTTTGGTGGCCAACGAATTCCACAACCGGGACTTCACCTGTTCCGACATCATCCCCCCGTATACCCCCAACATTGGCAATTCCTGGGTGTGTTCCGTGGCCGGTGCAGTCCCTGGACAGTACACGGTGAGCGGAGATGCCTACATCGCCACCAGTTACGAGTACTCCTACTCGCATGTGTGGAGAAACTTTGGGTTTCTAGTAGCATTCCTGCTCTTCTTCTGGGCTACCTACTTTGTCACTGTCGAATTGAACTCAGCTACGTCGAGTGCTGCCGAAGCTCTTGTCTTCCGTCGAGGACACGTCCCCGCCTACCTGCTAAAGGGTGAATCTCACGCAGTTCAGAACGACGAGGCGCCAGATGCTGCTGGTTCTGCTACCGCTACTTCTAATAAAAACACCACCACCAATGGCGAAGACGAAACAAAGGCACTCGCGCCTCACAAGGACATCCTCACCTGGCGTGATGTGGTCTATGATATTGAGATCAAGGGCGGGCCGCGTCGTTTGCTAGACCATGTTTCTGGCTGGGTCAGACCGGGCACATTAACGGCCCTCATGGGAGTATCGGGCGCTGGAAAGACAACGCTTCTAGATGCACTGGCTCAGAGAACAACGATGGGCGTCATCACCGGCGATATGCTCGTCAACGGCAAGCCTCTCGACCCAAGCTTCCAGCGCAACACAGGTTATGTGCAGCAGCAGGACCTGCACCTGGAAACGGCTACTGTGCGTGAAAGTCTCCGATTCAGTGCCATGCTCCGTCAACCCAAGTCTGTCAGTAAGAAGGAAAAGTACGCGTTTGTCGAAGAAGTCATCGGCATGCTCAAGATGGAGGACTTTGCCAATGCCGTGGTTGGTATTCCCGGACAGGGTCTGAACGTTGAACAACGCAAGCTCCTCACCATTGGAGTCGAGTTGGCAGCCAAACCAAAGCTTCTGCTCTTTCTCGACGAACCTACCTCTGGCCTCGACTCGCAGAGTTCCTGGGCCATTTGTGCCTTTCTCCGAAAGCTTGCCGATTCCGGTCAGGCCATCCTGTGCACCATTCATCAGCCCAGCGCCATTCTGTTCCAAGAGTTTGATCGTCTGCTATTTCTGGCCAAAGGGGGTAGGACAGTCTATTTCGGCAAGATCGGCCCCAACTCGCACACATTGCTGGAGTACTTTGAGCGCAACGGCGCGCGTAAATGCCACGACGATGAAAATCCCGCCGAATACATGCTCGAAATCGTTAGTCATGGACAGAATGATAAGAATGAGGACTGGTATGACGTCTGGCAGGCGAGCCCCGAGCGAGCAGCCATGATGTCAGAAATGGATGCCATCCATGCCGAGAAGAAGCACGAGACACCGGCAGAGGACGATTCTTCGACCCGGAAGTACACCACGTACGCCATGCCGCTGGTGTGGCAGCTGCAGGTTGTCACGCATCGCATCTTCCAGCAATACTGGAGAATGCCGGCCTACATTTTTGCCAAGCTCGCTTTGGGCATTTTTGCTGGCCTGTTTATTGGATTTACCTTTTACGACGCCAAATCGACCATGGCGGGCACACAGGCTGTCATTTTCAATACCTTTATGATTACAACTATCTTTTCGTTGATTGTGCAACAGGTACGTTGGCTTTCTAGCTTGCATGCCCTTGCGTCCCAGTTTTGATCAATAAGCTCGCACCGACAACTAACTTGTCCCGTTAGATTCAACCCTTGTTCGTGACTCAGCGATCGCTGTACGAAGTGCGAGAACGTCCCAGCAAGACGTACTCGTGGCAGGTATTCATGATTGCGAACATTGTCGTCGAAATTCCTTATCAGATCGTCACCGGCGTCCTGATCTGGGCGGTCTCGTACTATCCTGTCGTCGGCATCCAAAGCTCCGACCGCCAAGGACTCGTGCTGGTTCTCATTATCCAGCTGTTCATCTATGCGTCTTCATTTGCCATCATGTGCCAGGCTGCCATGCCGGATCCACACACCGCCGGCAGCGTAGTCATTGTGCTTTCCCTCATGAGCACCGTCTTCAGTGGTGTTTTGCAGACTGCAAAGGCCCTCCCCGGGTTTTGGTACGGGTCTCTCCCTCTCTTTTTCCTGTTTGAACCCAGTCTATGACCTTTTCCTTTGGCATCTCATGAGGCTAACTCTTCTTTCCAGGATCTTCATGTATCGTGTCAGTCCGTTCACGTACTGGATCGGCGGCATTGTGGGAACCGAGCTTCACGAACGGGCCATTGAATGCTCCGATGTTGAATTGAACGTCTTCGACCCACCTCAAGGCATGACGTGCGGCGAATATCTGCAGCCTCTCATCGGCAGGGCACCGGGTGTGTTGCGAAACCCAGCAGCCACCTCGCAGTGCCAGTACTGTAGTGTCCGTAACGCGGATCAGATTCTGTCTCAGTCCAACATATTCTGGGACGATCGCGTTCGTAATTTCGGCCTCATATGGGCGTACATCCTGTTTAACATCTTTGTCGCCGTTCTCGTATACTACCTTTTCCGAGTGAAGCAATGGAAAAAGGGGTCATTGAAGTCAAAATCGAAATCGAAATCCAACACGGAAGATACGGAGAAGCAGCAACCGCGAAGGCAATGAGGGTGCTGGTCTTGGTTATTTGGTGTGGGCTTTGTTGTACGCGATATGAATCATATGATGTTGGTAGCATGGGCTTGTTGAACTTGAGATGCAGAGTAATTACTGGCTGTTCAAGAAGCATTAATTTGGTAATAATAGCACGACGACAATGCGAGCGCCTTGGTGTCCACTTCCAAGACGAAAAGTCGGATAAGGGAATTGCGCGATGGTCTTGGACAACTTGAAATCAGGAAAGTGGTGAATGGGTAATTGATTGTCAGACTTTGTCAGTGAAGACTGAATTCAAAATGGCATCCACGCGAGGTCTTCTAAGTACAAGCTAGTTCTCCCCAAGAAACATCCCACATCTCCTTGTCCAACAAACTTCTGTGTGATATTCGGCGAGACGAACTGCGCGCCAGGTATGATCCATAATTTGTCCCCAATAATCTAATTCCGTTGTACTCCGCGCTAAAAGACAGTGCATGTAAGCTCCTCAAGTTCTTCGCACCGTCATAAACCCCAACGACGACGACGACCACCCACATGTTACTACGATCACATATCGCTTTAGCCACCCGACGCTATCGCGACGGCTGACAAGCCTTGGCCGCGATGTCGGAATACTTTCGGCCAGCAGTACGGTCCCCCATGCCGTCATCACATCACCGGCGTCATTGCACGAGATGAGAAGCTACAGATGAGCTAGTGTCATCACCGCTGGTGTTGGAACTTGGGAATGCCCCTAGCAAGAGAGGAAACACGCGGCGATTTCGCCCTAGATAACATTGGCAAATTCTAGGATTGCCAAGACTCATTTCTCCTCATTGGGGACCCGGAGGACGGCATGGGCCTTCGCGGCCGGCCACGAGTGTCCCGAAAGGAGCAGCAGACAGTCCTATGCCACCTGCCAGTGACAGGCAGTCGAGTCGGACATCATCATCAGCACTGCCGCTGATCGGGAGCCGACTCAGGTATCTGCGCAAGCTATAGAGCCCGGCGAGCCCCTTCCTCCTATCTTGGATAGTTCTCAATAATAACTTTGCCCGGTGCCGGCATCGACCTCTCGAGTTAGGAGTCAGCCACCGCCGACCCTGTTTGCCTCGTGACAGACGTCGCGTGTAGCGGCAAGGCCCCTCCGTCCGAGTACCAGGTCTGTCAAATAGCGATTTGAAACAGAAGAAGGAGAGGCCCTACGAGCCTCGAACGGCCGCGCGAAGGCGTCACAAGTGGCTCGAGGGTTCGCTCGGCGCAGTAAACCGTATCACAGGCTCTGACTATTGTTTGAGATTCTAAGGGAGTCATCCCGGACACTCAGAGGAGGATAATCGGCGTATCTAGGCGCAATTGGCGATGGTAGAATTGTTCATCCAAAGGCCCTGTCGCGCACTTCACCTGCTCGTATGCCTCAACGCCCCATTCCTCTTCTCTTCTTCTAAGCTAGCTACCTTCAAAAACACCGTTTTCTCATTGCATGAATGCCTCTACTTACCTGATCTTCACTCCCTACTGAGAAGCACAAATTAGCAGCTATTTGGGACGTGACAAGGCGCGAGGGTCATGGGCACAACCGTATGTAGTTGTAATATGGTAACGCTTCGCTTAATACGGATTCAACGAGAGTCAATCATTTCGCCAAACCTTTCATGACGAAGCCATAGAGATTTGAGAGCCTTCGAGTGTGTAGAAATGGCTCCGCTGCACTGTAATTTGGGCGAGGTACATGTTCGAAGAGAAAAATGGAGTGAAAAGTGGACCGTACCTGGCGCCGACTGAAATCGTACCTGGCGCGCAGTTCGTCTCTATGTGCAATGTACTTGGACAGTCCCGCATGCAGCGTCAATACTGCCCCTCTTTTCTCGGCCCCTCATCCGTCTCAGGCTGACAACTGTTACTTCAGCTTCTCGCAGCGCATTGGAGTCATGTAAATAGCTTCATCTCAACCGGATCAGTGCGTTCCCTCGACTCCAAGTCTCACCATGACGTTTGCTTCAGAAATTCACACCTTCCACTCGGGCAAGCCCCAGCCCCAGACGTCGTCCGCGTCGACGACATTCGCGTCCATCGATCCCGCCACCGGCAAGCCTCTGGCCACCGTCTACACCACAACCCGGCAGCAGCTCGACGATGCCGTGGCCGCCGCGCAGGCAGCCTTTCCGCGATGGTCGCAGACACCCGCTCCCGAGCGTGCGGCGGTGCTCTTACGGGCAGCGGCCCTGCTGCGAGAGCGTAACGATGCCCTCGCTCTCACAGAGACGCTCGATACAGGCAAGGCCTGGGCTGAGACGTCCACGGTCGATGTCGTCACCGGGGTGGAAGTGCTCGAATACTACGCTCATCTAATATCCGCACGGATGCCCGGCCAGCACACCCGACTGCGACAAGACGCTTACATCCTGACGAGCCACGAACCCCTAGGCGTCTGCGCCGGCATCGGTGCCTGGAACTACCCAATCCAGATTGCGCTGTGGAAATCGGCTGCTTGTCTAGCCGCGGGAAACTGCATGGTGTACAAGCCGAGTGAGGTGACGCCGCTTCACGGAAACACACTGGCGCAGATCTACATCGAGGCCGGTCTCCCCGCCGGGGTCTTCAACGTCGTATACGGGGATGGTCAGGCCGTCGGGGCGCCGCTGGTCGCGCATCCCGCCATCGCCAAGGTCAGTTTCACGGGCCAGGTCAGCACGGGGAGTCGGGTCGCTAGCGAGGCTTCTAAGGGACTCAAGAGCGTCACCATGGAGCTCGGCGGCAAGAGCCCCGTCGTCATTCTGCCTGACGCGGACGTCAATGAGGCCGTCGAGATTGCCATGGCTGCCAATTTCTTCTCCACGGGCCAAGTCTGCACCAACGGCACCCGTGTCTTTGTCCCGGATACGCTCCTCGGCGCTGTTGAGCATGGCCTTGTCCAGCGCTGCCGTGAGGGCATCCGCATGGGACTCCCACGGGACCCGAACACCAATTTTGGACCTCTTGTCAGTGCTGCTCACTGCGACAAGGTCAAGATGTATATCCGTCACGGAAAGGAGGTCGATGGCGCCAAGGTCCTTTACGACGGTGCTCTCGACGCTCAGAGCGAGCGGCCTACCCCCGGCGGCTTCTGGGTCAGCCCCGTCATCTTTACCAACTGTAGCGACGACATGCGCGTCGCGCGCGAGGAGGTCTTCGGTCCCGTCATGTGTCTCCTGCCGTATCGCACGCAGGGCCGTTCGCAGGACGAATGGATGGCCGATGTGGTCCGTCGCGCCAACGATACGGCCCTGGGCTTGGCCGCTGGCGTGGTCTCGAGCAATGTTGGTCTCGCGCAGGAGGTTGTTCGCCAGCTCGACGCTGGCATCACCTGGATCAACACCTGGGGGGAGTCTCCAGCCGAGATGCCTGTTGGTGGGTGGAAGATGAGCGGCATTGGGTTAGAAAATGGCCACGAGGGTCTACAGGCGTATATGCGTGTCAAGAGCACGCTCGTCCAGCTGGGCGGGGGAGCTTGCAAGGGCTTGTTTGCGAAGCTGTGAATGGATGGGTACGAGGGCCTTTCTGTCAAAACCTACGACGAAAGAATGTGTTGCAGGGGCAGGGAAATGGAATCTTAGCGCTGGGCTGATCATACGTGTTACGACGGAAAAGTTGGGCGACTGAATTTTCCCATTACGAAAGCGGATCATTTTTTCAGGGAGTCCTTTTCCCCTTCTCTTCATTTCTGTTCTCAACCTACTTGTACTCTCTTCAAAAACGCATGTATAGATTGCGTGTCCAAATCTCTTCACAATGGCACTGGCACATTTCTCTGCAGATATCCCCTCCATGTGGGCTTCGTCCTGGCAAACTCTGTCCCCCGCGTCAAGTCTTCAATCGCGCTGCCCCATCTGACCAACTCGGCTTCCGCCCATGCAGTCTGCAGGATGGCGAGACCAAAACCCATACCCGAGTCGGTTTCGATGCCGGCCGGGATGGTAATGACTGGGTAGCCAGCCTGGGCGGAAATCTGGTAGCTCTGGCCGACGGCCGCGGGGACGAGCAGGCCATTAAGCATGCCAGTATCAGTCCCCATCTCGGCCGTGTTGTTGGCATCGGCCTGTTTCCTATGCCTCAGTGCGTCATCGATACCATTCCGAGCGGACGACTGACAGAAATGCAGCGCCTGCCAGTACGTCTCGTCCTGGACGCCTCTCGTCTTCTGCGAAGCCAGCAAGCCATCCTGGCCTGAATACCAAGCCGGATGACCACGCGGCCAGGGGTTCCCGCCCTCGGAGCCGTCATTATCAAAGTTATACTGCACAATATCGTCGAGACTGTGAATCTTGGTGTTCTCCAGTGTAGCGAGGTATGAATTAATATTGTTGTAGAAATCCACATTGATGTACGTTAGCTCCGACTCATTCCGACGACCCCGCGCCGTGCCGTAGTCCCAATTCCATCCATCCGGCGACACGATGGTCTCGTAGCCCGTAATCTCCGTGTTATTGACCACCGTCGCGCCCGCATCTTCTATCAGCCGTAGGAGAGATGTTAGTGTGGCTTGCTGCTCCGGATCGGCGTGCACCCAGAAGCTCTTCCAGGGGAGACCAAACGTTGCTCCCCGGAGAGAGGCCTTTGTGGTGAGAAACTGGGAGTATCCGCCGCCGCCGCCGCCGCCGCCGTGGCGGCAAGGCGTTCGCCCCCCCTGCGCCGAGGTATAGTTATCGCGGCGGTCCGGGCCATAGATTGCGTCGAGGGCATAGACAGCATCTCGGACGGTGCGTGCGAGGGTGCCTACAGAGTCTTGGTGCTCTGACTCGGGGATGACCCCGGCGCGGGAGGTGAGGCCGACGGTGGGTTTGAAGCCCACAATGGAGTTTCTCATGGCGGGGTTTATGACTGTGCCAAGTCAGCCCGAGTACGATATATGTATATGTATCTGTGAGCGTGTATATGAATATAGGTAGATGATGCATGTATACACATTTGTATGCGTACACGCCACTTACCACTCCCATCCGTCTCCGTCCCCAACGAAAACGCAACCGCATTCGCTCCCACTCCCACGCCGCTCCCCGATGAACTTCCCCCCGGATTCACGGTCAAGTTATACGCGCTCCTGCATTGCCCACCTCGCGCCGAATAGCCCTCCGAGTAGTTCGTGCTGCGCATGTCCGCCCACTCACTCAAGGTGGCCTTGCCGAGGAGAACGGCGCCCGCGCTGCGCAGCCGAGCAACGACATGGGCGTCGCGGCTCACCCGGCTTCCTACGAGGGCCCAGCTCCCCGCCGTCGTCTCCAAGTTGTCCCTCGTGCCAATGTTGTCCTTGACCGTGAAGGGAATGCCGTGGAGGCGACTGCGGACCTGGCCGGCCTTGCGTTCCGCGTCTCGGGCGGCGGCAATGGCATAGGCGTCGGGGTTGATCTGCAATACAGAGCTATGTAGCACGATGCGGTTTTAGTTTGAATTTACTTCTTTACTCCCGCCTCTCCACACCAGAAAACCCCTCTTCTTGTCCCTCATTTGTCTCCCTGTGCGTTGCAAATTCCCCAAGGCCAGCAGACGCAAACGTAAACAGGAACAGATGAAAAGGGGGTTGACCAAATAGACTCACTTGATATACTGCTGCGTCTGAAACGTCCTCATCATGTAGCAATGTAGCAGTTGGACACTCGTCAGACTACCATTTCCCATAGACTCCTGCATCTCATCAATCGTGGCCTCCTCCACCGCGAAGCCGTGGCAATCCGCCATCGGAAATAGACCCTCAGAGCCGGTCTTGTCCTGCGACGGGATTAAGTCCGGGGTGAGGTCGAATATGCCGTCGGACCAGTATGCCTCAGCGGTGGCGTACATCGCGATTATCGCGACGGCCCAGTGCCATCGTGGAAGGGATATTCGCATCCCGGGAATGAGTTTGAATTACGGGAATGAGATTGCGCTGCGAGGATGGGACTGAGGGGAAAGATGGGATTAGAGGCTGCCAAAAGATCTGGTGCGGCATATAAGGCGATATCTACGGTCGGATTCCGCATTCGAAGACGGGGCAGGCCAAGGCTTTGCCTCCAAGTAATGGTGACTGTCACGACTCGATTCTACGATAGGCCGAAGCGCTACACAAAAATCGATATTTGATAAGAATAACTAAGATAGAAGAAGGAAAGAAAGCTCCCTTCTCGAGAGGACCCGTGATAAGACTACCTACATAGGTACCTCCCGTCTCGAATTCTCTCGACGGGGGCGACAGCAACGGAGAAATGCAACAGCAACAGGAAAAAAACAAAGTGACATACTATTTTAGTGTAGCCACTGCAAAAAAATAAGTCACTGAATTTCCCCCTTTTTCATAGGCCCACACAACGACGTCAACCGTCAACCGTCAACCGTCAACCGTCAACCGTCAACCACATCACCCCGCCTCAAATCATCGCTAAAGACGCTTACATATCTCAAGGTGCAGTTGTATTCACTTTGTCCACTATATTCTTCATCAATTCGCGTTTTCTTTGCATAAATGAGTTCTCCACAGCCTGACGATGATACCCTGCGAAAATGGATCGATCCCGATACTGGAAAGCTCAAATTCACGCGCTTCCACGAATACAATCTGGAAGAACGAACTGTCGCTGGCGCTGACCTTTTTCGAATCCGATACTACAAGACGATGACCGAAGCTTCCAAGGCGTTACGGGTACCATACAAACGTCTGAGATCACGAGTTCAAGGTCATCAACCTGTCAAAGCGAACGGCGGTCGTAACAAGGCTTTATCACCAGAAGAAGAAGCCGAGGTCTTGATGTGGGCACATCGGCTGATAACTCAGGGTCACCACATTAAGGGCTCGGCTCTCGTGCAGCATACCAACGCGATTTTCGCTGCTCGAGGAGATTTTCAACCTGATAAACAAGCTTCAAAAATATGGGCACGGCGATTTATGATGCGGAACGCTCACATCTTCAAGCGCACTGCGACGCATTCTCGCGACGCTAAACGAAAGGCTGGGGCAGATGGAGCAACTATTGACTCTTTGTGAATCCGCAGAAGTCTCCCTCCACGCCCGAGACTGTAAGGAACTACTGGAGGAACGCGTCAACGCCTTTTTCCAACCCTTACATCATACAAAACTACAACAATTTTGTAGAGACCCGGATAGAGAGTTCTGTTCTCTCACAAGTACCACTCACGCCGAGCGTTCTCCGCATCTTTTCGAAGGTACGAAAGGCCGGCCACTCGCTGGCCTTGAACGACATCACAGCGACCCGGGAGATGAGGCTCACAAAGGAGAAAGCCCTCGCGAGAACCAACCGTCATGTGCAGACCGCAGCCATTGGCAAACTCGGCCCATTTTCTATGAGAGATGCTAGGTTACGCGTAGCCAAAGACCAATACAGCCGCCGTGCCGCCCAAAGGGAGGAAAAGGCACGCATTTTCAAGCGTAACATACCTCAAGAGATGGTCTTCCTTCGCCGCTGGGTTGCCAAGGTCAGGCTCAAAGTGCGTTCAAGCCTTAGGGTCATGAAGCCTTCCAAAGTCAAGGCACAACGTTGGATAAAGAAAGACCGCCACGCCTACCTCGATAACACTTCCTACATCTCACTACACTATGATTTGCTCCGCGAGATGTGTGCAGCGGAACAGGCCGCCGCTGAAGACTCTGCAGCCCTCAAAGACCTTGCAGTCATCGCCGCCAAAGCCCACAAGTTATCCTACAACGTATCTCACAATGAGAACGTTATCTAAAGAGTACGACGAAGCGATCGTCACCGCCGCCATACAACTTGTTGTCAGCGACCTCCAAAAAAAGAGTCGCCTCACGCCAATTACTGCAGTTTGAGGCCGATAGAGTAGAGCTTATGTATGAGACCGAACGAGGCCTCGGGAGACCCTGACGAATTCGTTATTCCAAAGGGCGAAGGAGACGGCCTCAATTGCACTGGTCACGATGAAGGCGTCGATTTGAGCCGCCTTGGCCGGGATGACGATCCCGATGACTGTAGCAGAATAGGTAGATCAATCGGATATGTATATCGTTTTTGAGTAAGCTATGCAGCAATCCATCAAAAAGTGACTACGGTGACCATACAATCTAGGTGGGGATTCAAGTCCTTAGATTTCCCTATTGCTGTCGCATTTCCCCGTTGCTGTCCGCCCCGTCGAGAGGATACGAGACGGGAGGGTTAACTAAACTAGGTAGGTAGGTAGACTCCCCTAGGTACCTAAGTACATTAGGTTCTTTCTTTCTTCTATGTATCATCACTTCCATGACTCGTAGTCACTATTCGAGACGCTCAAATTAGATCATTGATTAACGATGACTTGTGTCTTTGGAATTCATCTCGCGCAAACAGATCAATCGAGACGTTCGCACATGCCGTCATGCTACCCATACAGCAAAAACGCTCTATACATACTATCCAGTACTCCGTAGTTCCAGAACCATTAAAAGATATTAAAAACAAGCCGCTATGTCGCATCGCATGCAACCAAGTCCGAACAATTTAAGTGAAGTAGAACTCCTTGTTAACCCCTCCTTCCCTCTATGAAGGCTTCTTCTCCGCATGGTCTCCTTCCGTCTTGGAATTTGACTTTGATTTCGACTTTGAAGAACCCTTCTTCCATTGCTTCACTCGGAACAGGTAGTACAGGAGAACAGCGAAACCGATATTGATCAGGATGTATCCCCACATGATGCCAAAATTGCGGAAGCGCTCACCCCAGAAAATGTTAGACTGAGACAGAATCTGGTCCGCGTTCTGGACGCCGCAGTAATGGCACTGCGAGGTGGCTTCTGGGTTCTGCAGCAAGCCCGGCACCTTGCTGAGCAGGGGCTTCAGATACTCGCCGCATGTTGTGTTCTGGGGCGGGTCGAAAACATTCAGTTCAACATCAGAGCATTCAATAGCCCGTTCGTGAAGCTCGGTTCCCACAATGCCGCCGATCCAGTACGTGAACGGACTGACACGATACATGAAGATCCTGGAAAAGAGAGTTAGTCTCATGAGTTGCTAACGTCATAGACTGATACCGAATGAGAAAAGAGAGAGAGAGACATACCAGAAACCAGGAAGAGCCTGCGCAGTCTGCAAAACACCACTAAAGACGATGCTCAGGATAGCAAGCACGTTGACTACGCTGCCAGCAGTGTGCGCATCCGGCATGGCAGCCTGACACATGATGGCAAACGAAGAGGCATAGATGAACAGCTGAATGACGAAAACTAACACGAGTCCCTGGCGGTCAGAGCTCTGAATGCCAATGACAGGATAGTACGAGGCAGCCCAGATCAAGATAGCAGTAAATGCCTGGTAGGGAATTTCCACGACAATGTTGGCAATCATGAACACTTGCCACGAGTACGCCTTGCTGGGGCGTTCTCGCACTTCGTATAGCGATCGCTGGGTCACGAACATCGGTTGCATCTAGTAAGAAAAGTAAGTCATTAGCAGTGCTCGTTGGTAACAGGAGCTGAATGCAACTCTCTGAGAGCAAGACCAAAAGGGGGGATGGACCAAACGTACCTGTTGAACAACCGATGAGAAGATAGTGGTAAGCATAAAGGTATTGAAAATGACAGCCTGCGTGCCCGCCTTGGTCGATTTGGCATTGAAAAAAGTGAACCCGATGAACAGACCGGCAAAAATGCCCAAAGCGAGCTTGGCGAAAATATAGGCCGGCATTCTCCAGTACTGCTGGAAGATGCGGTGCGTAACGATCTGCAGTTGTGACATCAGAGGCATGGCATATGTAGTATGTTTCTGGGGTGAAGATCCATCCTCCGCCGGCGCCTCGTGCTGCTTCTCTGCATGAATGGCATCCATTTCCTGCATCACGGCCGCTCGTTCAGGACTACCCTTCCAGACTTCGTGCCAGTCCTCGTTCTTGTCGTTCTGGCCGCGATTGACAATCTCGAGCATGTACTCGGCGGGATTTTCCTCGTCGTCGCACTTCCGCGCACCGTTGCGCTCAAAATAGTCCAGTAGAGTGAGCGAGTTGCGACCAATGTCGCCGAAATAGACTGTTCTGCCACCTTTGGCCAGGAAAAGCAGGCGATCAAACTCTTGGAACAGAATGGCGCTGGGCTGATGAATGGTGCACAGAATGGCCTGACCGGAATCGGCCAACTTTCGGAGGAAGGCACAGATGGCCCAGGAGCTTTGCGAGTCGAGGCCAGAGGTAGGTTCGTCGAGGAAGAGCAGAAGCTTTGGCTTGGCCGCCAACTCGACTCCAATGGTGAGGAGCTTGCGTTGTTCAACGTTCAGACCCTGTCCGGGAACACCAACCACGGCATTGGCAAAGTCCTCCATCTTGAGCATGTTGATGACCTCTTCGACGAACGCATACTTCTCCTCCTTACTGACAGACTTGGGTTGACGGAGCATGGCACTGAATCGCAGACTTTCACGCACGGTAGCAGTTTCCAAATGCAAGTCCTGCTGTTGCACATAACCAGTGTTGCGCTGGAAGCTGGCATCGAGAGGCTTGCCGTTGACGAGCATATCGCCGGTGATGACGCCCATCGTTGTTCTCTGAGCCAGTGCATCTAGGAGCGTTGTCTTTCCAGCACCCGATACCCCCATGAGGGCTGTTAATGTGCCCGGCTTGACCCAACCAGAAACGTGGTCCAACAGTCGTCTTGGCTGGCCCTTGATCTCGATATCATACACCACGTCACGCCAGGTGAGAATGTCCTTGTGAGGTGCGAGTGCCTTTGATTTCTCTCCTCCACTGGCGGTAGCGCTTTCATCAGAAGTAGTCTTTGCAGCAGCATCTGGTGCCTCGTCGTTCTGAACTGCGTGAGATTCACCCTTTAGCAGATAGGCGGGGACGTGTCCTCGACGAAAGACGAGAGCTTCAGCAACACTCGACGTAGCCGAGTTCAATTCGACAGTGACAAAGTAGGTGCTCAGGAAGAAGACCAAAAAGGCTATCAGAATACCAAAGTTTCTCCACACGTGCGAGTAGTAGTACTCGTAGTTTGTGGCGATAAAGGCATCTCCGCTCACCGTGTACTGACCAGGGATTGCACCGGCCACATCACACACCCAGGAATTGCCAATATTGGGAGAGTATGGGGGGAAGATGCTGGAACAGGTGAAGTCTCGGTTGTGGAACTCGTTGGCGACTAAAATCTCAAACGCGTAAAACACAGGGTTGATCCACCTGATCCAGCTGAACCAGGGATGCATCTCAGGCACGGGGATTGCAAATCCGGTGTATATGACCAATGCGAGGACCAGGACACCAGATATTGACATGGCTTGCGAGACAGTTTTTGTCGCAGCAGCCATGGTGCGGAAGACGGCAGACATGACCAGTGTGGCAATGTAGGTGATGAGGAAATACAAGAAGAACGGACCGGGTTCGCGCCGCAGCTCCGACAGAAAGTACAGCACGACGTTGAATGCAACGGCGGTTACAAACTTGACGGGGATATCGGCCACGATTCCTGCTGCTGCTTCTGCCGAAGGGTGGTAAAATGCATAAGACGCGTGCTTTTCGACAATGGGCCGCTGGTCGTACAAGCCTGTGATCTCGGAGAGGGAAGTTAGGGCGTTCATGAGAACGGCCATGAAGAGAACAGAACCGCGACCGTAAAAGCTGACTGTCGCGTCAGGTGTGCCGAAGAAGATGGAACCAATGATAAGAGCCATGACCACGTTGGAGATGGCCTGTGTAGCAGTCGCGGTGATATCATTCCATATCCGCTGATACGCGCGCCTAGTGCAAAGCTTGACTTGCATCCAGTAGCTGATGAAGAATGGGGACTTGGGGCGGACATTATTGGCCTGTCGGACGTTTTTGTTCTGGCGAAACTGGGTAAGACTCTCTCCCTGTCGAGGGCCAGAAAACTCTTTGTCGTGGGCGTCTATGCTTTGGAGAAGAGCCTTGTACTCGGGAGATTCTCTCCATAGCCGTTCAAAGTCCTCGGGCGTGCGGGGAACTTTGTTCTCGAAACCTTCCCTGGCACGTCGCTCTTGAGGGTTCGTGACCGAGGTGAGGAAATCTCCGGTTGTCTGACGCGGAGGGCAGAACCAGCCTTGCTCCTCGAAATAGCGTTTGGCCTGGTCGGCAGGGCCAAAGTAAATTTGACGGCCTTCGTACAAGACGGTGGCTTTATCAAACAAGTCGTATATCGACTGACTGGCTTGATAAATGGCCACCGCGTTAGCTCGCTGGCATAGATCGGATGCCAAACGCAGCGAGGTGACGAATTTCAGCGCAGTGGCAGAGTCGAGACCACGCGTACTTTTTTGCGCAACAAATTAGCCAGACGAACCAAAACGGGGAACATCGAACATTTCGGATGCGGACGGATATTCGGGATGAAAAGGGAACACATTCTGGACTAACCTGTTGTCCCAAGCAGTCAATGGGGCGCCTGCCACAACCATCTCCGCAATACTAACACGCTTACGCTCTCCACCAGAGACACCACGAATAAAGTCATTTCCGACCTTGGTGTTGTAAGTATGGCTCAGGCCGAAGACGGCCATGACGACCTTTGCGATGTATTGGCAGTACTCAACGCGAGACATGCCCTGAATACGACGTTGCGGCGTGCGAACTGATGCTGCAAATTCGAGTGTTTGGCCGACAGTGAGATGGGGGAAATGTTTATCCACCTGAATGGTAAAGACAAAATGTTAGTCAAATCGTATCAGGCCATGTACAAACAGGTACAGAGATTGCCGGCAGATCCTGGATGGCACTCACCTCCTGATTGTATACCATCTCGCCTTTGAACTCCTTCATCATGTTTTTCTGAGAAATGCCATTGTAGTGTATATTGGACTGCTCTCCGAGCTCAAGGCCTTGCAGTTCTCCGCACATCGTCTTGAGAAGCGTACTGCATCCAGAGCCTGGCCGGCCGAGCACAATGAGGAGCTCGCCCGGGTTCAAGAATCCGTCGAAGTTGTGAAGAATCTGTCTGCGCAGATTCTTGTTGAAGCTGAAAAACTCGCCGAGCTTCAGTGGAGCGGCCACCGCAGACCCGACGGTGTCTTGAAGTTGCAGAGCACTCCCCGAGCCGAAGACATCGAGATTCCGGTAAGAAACACCCATGGAATTCTCTTCCAGCCCTCCTGCCATCATCTGGTCCATGAATCTGCGGATCCATTTCTCGAGGTCAAAGTCCTTATTCTCGGGGTTGAAGGCCGGTTCATTCTCATCACTGCTTCCCAACTGCCCGCCGGGTGAGGGCTGGCCGGCCGGGTTGGAGCCGCGGCGCGAGAGAGCCGTGGCGATTCGGACCAGCTCTGATCGATCTTCGTCTTCTATCATGGCGTGTGTGCCACGGCGTGTGTTGGGCTCATCATATGAGTCTGAGCTTGTGCTTTCAGGGGCAGGCACCTCAATAGAGTCTCTGCTGTGTTGGGGATAGAGCGCATCTGAGGTAGTCTTTTGTTGGCCATCGGTTGGTGTTTGCTGGACGGGTAGCTCAGGAGCTGTCCGGCCACGAATTCCGAGAACCATGATGTGTAGCTGCCTGTATGACAGGCTGTTGGCGTCTCAGTGCACAGTGGTACGTGGGGAGATAATAACCAGACAGAACATGGAGTATTCCAAACAAAGCCGGCAACTTCTTGGGCAGAGAGAGCACCTCTTCACTAAATATATTTCATCTACTCCGAAGAATTTTAGCTTTAGCGGTATGGAATCCTGCCCGAGCTACTGTCCCAAGTAGCCCTGGCGGCCCATTCGGCATGCCGTGAAGACGGCGGTTGCGGTCCCCGGGTCCCCGTCGCGCCAGGACGCCATCGCTGGTACATGTATAGACGAAGAAGCGGAACGGAACTCGATGTTGTGGAATCCGACTTGCAAGCAGTGGGGCGCTCGTGTCGCTCCGCTCTTCCGGCCCTGGATTCTCTCGTCATCCTGGGCATTGTTTGATGGTCTGGATGTCCGGCGCTCAGTTGAAGCATTGTGTGAAGTTTAACAGTTTCTGCAGGGATGGGATTAGTCGTGGACGTGGATCGCGGTACAATTAGCCGGGAGCGGCGCTGCGCCTCGAGGGGGGCACCGAGGGGCCCAAGCTTAGTCATTGGCCGGCGACCGGGGACTTGGGGGCCGATTCCCGTCATAGCGCCTCCATCAATGGTTTACATAATCACATCAATCGCTGCCGCTTCGTGATTCATCACTTGTCACGCCGAGATCAAGGGCTCAGATCATTGCTACATGTGCATACCTATGTACCTACCTATGTACCTACCTATGTACCTACCTATGTACCTACCTATGTACCTACCTATGTACCTACCTATGTACCTACCTATGTACCTACCTACATCACTACTGAGTCCTAGATCACAGATCACAGCCCAGCCGAAGCAAGGGGCCAAGGGGCTACGACAAACTTCTGCCGGGCCTGCCGTTGAAATGTAATCTCCGGCAAAGCCCTCTAGCACGTCACCTCGGGCAGGTCCTCAATCGCGTCCGCATCTCGGCTTCCTGAGAATTCCGAACGCCCGCAACGGCAATGGCCCGTCGTCCCCCTGGCTCATTGACAATTGTGCAGCGTTTTGTCCAATCTCGCCCTCACGCAGTCGCAGGCTCGCAGCTTCGTTTCGAAACCGTTGTTCCTGTGGTAGATTGTCGGAAAATCTAACCGAAACGCCAAATCGCTGATATGTAGAGGCTGACGCGGCTCGGACGAGTCGGGCCTCGGCTCGTGGCCCCGGTCCTATTTCTGTAGGTACTCCGTGAAGTCCGTATGCATTTGGCTACACGAGAAACCTCTCCAAGTAGGCATGTATACACAGGTACGGCCCCCGTCACTCCTCCTTCTATCGTGTTGTCCAGTAGCCAACATCGTGTTCGAACTGGCATTTCAAAATTGCATAATAATACCCTGGGCTTCCTCTCAATGATATGTATTCTCAACGGCAGATGACGTCGGTGCCTCTCCCGAGTCCCGTACCTATTTGCGCCGCTTGGACTTCTTGTCGACGCCACACACAGACGTGTGTACGTAGCCTCGTAGGTATCATACGGTATGAGTTCAGAATGAAGTCCATGCACAAAGAAGCAGTCCTTATTTATTATTAGTTGTCCGTGGACAGTGGTTGCAAGCTTTTGAGCTCCCGACCGCCGTCGCACCGGGCGGACGGAAGGAAGAGACAGGTACAGTTCACGTACAGTGCTAAATGTACCGTCTCAGTAGTGTGAACCTTTGCGCCCAGCGTACGTCCACCTATCCTGCAGTAGCAGATACATACTTCGCTTCACCACAATCGCATCACCAGACATTCCGTGTAGTACATACTCCTCTGAGTCTGCCTCACTATTCATGCCAACCGAGGCATCATGTAGTTTTGCCTTCCAACGTGCCAGCCTCTTCTCTCCGAGACTACCACGTACTTATATCGGACCGCTCTGCGCGGGTGGCAAGATCCGCACCCCGCATTCTTGTCTCACCTCGTGAACAAAAGGAGAACTCATTATCCTTCTCGCAACATACACAGCATGACCATCGCAATGAGAGCGGCCAGTCCGACAACTCCTCTCGCAGACGGGCCAACAGAGACTTTGTCGCTGTCCCAGCGGGCAACTCCTCGCATTCTACCCGAGCCCATCACGCCTGACAACCCTACAACTTCAACCGCCGCCTACAAGAGAATGCCTCTGGATAAAAGCAGCGAGTCCGGGAATAGCGCAGGCGGTGGCATCACATTCGCGGCCCAGGACAAATTGCCCAAGCTCCCTATCCCCCATCTCGCCAGCACCTGTGACAAGTACTTGGAGGCCCTGAAACCGCTGCAGAGTCCTAGAGAACGAGCTGAAACAGAGCACGCCGTGAGAGATTTTCTCTCTACAGATGGCCCAGATTTGCAAGAGAAGCTGAAGAAGTATGCTCGTGGAAAGACGAGTTATATTGAGCAGTTCTGTCAGTAACCATGCATGCGTCGTCTTTCTAAAATCTCTATTCGCTTGCTTGCCAGTCCCTCTGTCATGAAGTATTCGACCCTAACACATTCTTCTGGGTGGTGAGGGGCTCCTCGTTCCATTTTGAGATCTCAGGGTACGACTCTTACTTGAACTTTGATAATCCCGTTGTCCTCAATTTGAATCCCTTTTTCCTCCTTGAAGACGACCCTACGCCTGCTCGCAACAATCAGGTGACCCGCGCAGCATCACTCGTCGTCTCTGCTCTCGAGTTTATTCGCGCAGTGCGCAAGGAAGAGCTTCCCCCCGATACAGTCAAGGGCCAGCCATTATGTATGTATCAATTCTCTCGCTTGTTCGGAACAGCCCGAGTGCCTACCGAACATGGCTGCCGGATTGTACAGGACCCCGAGGCCAAGCACATTGTGGTAATATGCCACGGCCAGATCTACTGGTTCGATGTTCTCGACCAAGACTCAGACGTCATCATGACCGAAAAAGACATCGCTATTAATTTGCGCACCATCACCGAAGACGCCGCGCAGACGCCCATTCAGGACGCCGCCAAGGGAGCCCTCGGCGTGCTCAGCACGGAGAACCGCAAGACTTGGTCAGGTCTGCGAGATATCCTCACCAGAGACGCCGAGTCCAATAATGCCGACTGTCTCAACATCGTGGATTCAGCGCTCTTCGCGCTTTGTCTCGACTATACGGAGCCTCAGGACGTTGCTGCGCTATGCCAGAACATGCTGTGTGGGACAAGCGAGGTCAAGAATGGCGTTCAGATCGGAACATGCACAAACCGGTGGTACGACAAGATGCAGATTATTGTCTGCAAGAACGGAAGTGCGGGCATCAACTTTGAACACACTGGTGTCGATGGCCACACCGTCCTTCGATTTGCAAGCGACGTCTACACGGACACGATTTTGCGATTCGCGCGCACCATCAACGGCCAAGCTCCCACGCTGTGGACGTCGACGAGCCCTGATCCCTCCAAAAGAGACCCCGAGAGCTTCGGTGATGTCAACACGACGCCGCGAAAACTAGAATGGGATATGGTCCCCGAATTGAGCATCGCCGTACGTTTTGCCGAAACACGACTAGCCGACTTGATCGAGCAACACGAATTTCAGTGTCTCGATTTCAGCGCCTACGGTAAGAACTTCATCACCTCCATGGGCTTCTCACCGGACGCTTTCGTTCAGATGGCCTTTCAAGCAGCCTACTACGGCCTGTATGGCCGGGTCGAGTGCACCTACGAGCCAGCCATGACCAAGTTCTATCTCCACGGTCGTACAGAAGCTGTGCGCACCGTATCCAAAGATTCGGTCGATTTTGTGCAGACCTTTTGGGCCGACACCTCCGTCGAGCACAAGATCGAGGCCCTCAGGCGCGCCTGCCAGAAGCACACGGCTCGCACCAAAGAGTGCCTCAAAGCAGAAGGATGTGATCGTCACTTGTACGCTCTTCTATGCGTGTGGCAGAAGCATGTCGATGACGAAGTCGACGGTGGCCTTAGAAGTAGTGTCGGCGCTGGAAGCTCTGACTGCTCACCGGGGGGCAGTCCTGACAAAAAGGCGTCAGGCGCCTCGTCGGAGCCTCCTGTCCAAGTGAGCAAGCCCGACGAGGAGTGTAGCGAGCGTGGCAGCCCATCCTCCTCGTCACGCGATACGCACTCGCACTCTCGCCCTCGTCCTCTCCCATTCATCTTCGCCGATGGCGGATGGGACAAGCTCAACACAACTGTCTTGTCCACGTCCAACTGCGGAAATCCCTCCCTCCGACAATTCGGCTTCGGGCCCACTTCCGGAGATGGTTTCGGTATTGGATACATCATCAAAAACGACTCCATTTCTATCTGCGTCTCCAGCAAACATCGCCAAACGAAGCGCTTCGTCGACACCCTGGAAAGCTACCTCCTCGAAATCCGACGCATCTTAAGAATCACTACCCGAAAGCCGGCCTTGTCGAGCAGCAAGGGCACCCGCGCCCGCGAGGCCGAGTCATCCCACCCCAGGCCCATGAACAGACTCAAGTCACGCGGCCGGCTCATCACCACGGAAGGCGTCGCGGCAGCCAAGGAGACAGCTAGTCCGATTGAAGAGAGCGCCCTCGGAAGCGATGACGATGAGCTAGGTGGTTGTACGTATCTCTTTTTGCCTGATGACTGTGATTGAATGCTAATATCGGTATGAACGCAGATGGTTTCTTCGACGCCGGCATGCTCTTACAGGCCCTGAAAGCACGGGATGCAAGCGGCGACGCGGGCGAGAGCAAAGCATCCGAGAGGGCTGTTGTGCAGGCACGGCGCAGAGACGTGGGCAAGAAGCTACGCCTGACGACGGAATGAGGGAGCGTATTGCTGCGCGTGTCGTGTTGTGTATGTTCAGAGATGAGGAGTAAAGCATAAACGTGAGAACAGAGGAGCCACTTTCGTGCTCATTTTCGCTTACATTTTATTCATAGGTGTTTTTTTTTTTTTGATGAAATCGCGCTTTGCGTGTCGTGTAGAGAATTTTTCGTCGAGAAGAATTGTGATTCCAGGTGCGAACACGGAGCGTTCAATGCATTCACGAATGGCAGCCCCCTTCTTTCCTATGCTGTTCCTTCCCCTGTACCATGTGTACACACATACTAAATGAGCTCCGTAAATGTTGATTCCTGTCTATTATATATATTGGATGAGCAGCGAACAAATGCTGTTGACATACAGACGGATGGGGGGCATTCTCCCACGTACTGATCACACTTCCAATTTCCGGTCCCTTCTGAATAGGTAGGTACTTATTATATACACGCCAAGTGCTAGAAATACAAGTCTTCAAAACTCCACTCCATAATCCAAGCACGTCATGCCAACTCGTGTATTTGTCCACGGTGACTATGGCTGATTTGGGAGGGCAGTTCGTGAATAGATGGCTCTTGTCGTTGTTGGCCTTGAAGCTCACAAACACCCGACTGCTGTTGCTGTACAGAGGCAAAAGACGCCCGCAGAGATTCCGAACCATCATTGGGGTTTGAGTCGTTTGATGCCTGGTTCTGGGCCATTGACATCTCCGGAGAGGCCGTCGATTGCATGAGAGGTCGTGATGAAGGCGGCGCCTCCGTTGTATCAGCCGTTCGCCTCTTTCTGCGACGCAGATAGAAAAGGGTTATTAAAACAACGGCAAGAAGAGCAGCGACGCCACCAACGACACCGCCAACAATGGCTCCAATGGGTGTTCCGCCGTTGTTTCTCCCCATATCTATATCTGGTGGTGGCCGATGATATCCAAGGCCACTACTCCCATTTGGGGCTCTATTCGTCGCAACGGTGGGATCGATGGACGTTTTACTGATATCTCTTTCCGAACTGTCACTGCCGCTGCTCCTGCTGGTTGTCGGGCTCGCGGTGATGATACTCTTGGACGTTGACTCAGGCGTAGGGCCAAAATATGGATCGACCATAAGAACTACCGCTTCGTAGGTTCTGTTGCCCGTTTGGCCATCCCATGTGGTCTCGACTCTATTAAATCTAGAGGCTCTGGTGGAGTCGCATCGAAAGTCTTGAATATCGCCGGAGAAGTAGTAATCGTTGCAATAGGGACGATCGCTGCTCACACTGTATTGGAAGCAAGCTGCTTAGCTAGAGCCTAGAGTGGGTGAGCCCGGTTTCAATCTCTCCTCTTGTACATACCATTTGACAGCATTCTCGCTGTGGCACTCCCCACAATCAGTGGAGGCATGGTAGTCGGTATAGTCAAAGCATGTGACATACCAGGGGTGCCCATCTATGTTGAAAGAACCGTTCTTGAAGCACATGATAGCCCCATAGGTGGTCCAGCGGGCTAACACCAGACCGCAAACGTCCTCGCTCTGACAGAAATAGGGGCTGGCGCTGCTGGCCAAGATCCAACCGCACGTGTTGTCGGGGGCAATCATCACGGTCTGGGGCGCTGGGGGCCTACCCTGGGCTCTCTTAACCAGGCCTTGCTGAATATCATCTAGCTCAGGAGGCGGCGTAATCTTTGGAGGAGAAGCACCAAGTCCGGGGAGAGGCGCGCTGTAAGTCGCTCTCGACTGAGTAGCGACCAAGTTGCGGCTCGCAGCGCCGATTGAGACCACAGCACTAGTAGCTCCCAAGACAAAGCTCGTCTTCATGGTGAAGCTCCGGTTGATGCTTCTCGGGTGGTGTTTTTGCGGATGCTGTCAGAGCCGGGTTGACTTGTGAATGTGCCGGAAGATCGCGGGCCAAGACCATGTACTCGGCTTCTCGTGCTTGGCCCTCTGCTTGGCCCTCTCAAGAAGACAGATGAAGATGAGAGCAAAGTAGATAGTTTGACGCGACTGAAACCGTCGACCGCCCGTCCTGTTGCGACAAGACCATATCGAGGACCGAAATAGCCACGGCCGCACAGCGGCACAGGTGGTTGACGAAGGCTTAGCCTCGGCAACTTTCAACTTATACCCAATCAAATTCAGTGGTTCTGTTGCTTATTTGGATCACTATCAAGAACAGGTAATGACTGACCCTTAAAATAGTCATCAATACACGTTTGTTCGTACTAAGTTTCTCTCAAAAGATCACTTCGTGCAGAGATATCATGGGCGGTTCCCCATGCAGAATGTGCTGTACGAGCCACCCATGGAAAGGGTGACATCAACGACGTTGTCATGACGAAAGCGGTTCTGCTTACTGACTGCGGCACCTCAGCAGACAGCCTTGTAACGAATTTCACGGCGAATTAGCAGACATCACTCGAGAAGGGGCCAATAATGAGTCCATGACCACTGAGGTGAACAATTCCTTGTCGTTGTACAGAGTGGCAAGTGGCGTGCAGGAGCTGAGTGTGAGGATGCAGTCATGGCGACAAAGACGTCGCCGAGTAGGTAGTCTAGAAGATTATGGGTGGTCGGATCAGAAGTCTTTACGTGTGCAAAAGCCACAAGTGCCGAAGCAAAATCTAGGGGCCAAATATTGAAGCGCGGCGCAGTGGTGTGTGAATCTTGCCGTATCGACATCCCACGATTCCCGCCTCGCGTTGCCAATATTCGTGCTTGTGTCATCATCATAGATACGGAAAAGACAAATTCCAAGTGATTTCTTCGACGCCGACATGCTCTCGCAAGCCCTGTAGGCGCGTCGACGCAAACACCGACGCGGACGAGAGCATACATCAGAGAGAGCTGTCGTTTAGGCAACACGGAGGATGTGGACAAGAATTTACGCCTGATAGCAGGAAAAACTGGAGCGGTTGATTGGCGCCTTGCTGTGTGTATCGTGTTGTCCCATCTGGTTCACGATATGTTCTGGCACAGAAATGCAGGATCGATGTAGAGTCTATTGACTGGAAGAGATCTAGCTAACAGAATGGGCGTAGAAGACTCTTTCCAAGGAGTCGTGCACAGAACGCACATTCTACCAGATTCCACGAGGTCCCACGAGTGGGATCCACACTTGGGCTATGTACCAAGTACCTCCACCTATAGGCTCACTGCAACATATGTGCATTGCGTGTTTGTTGAAGGAATAGAAAATATCAACATAAGACGTATCAACCATTTCGGCTTTGGGCTTATTTTCGTTGAAAGATATCATACATTTTTGGTTTTCATGATTCGACCGCGCCTGTGTGTTGCAATTCCTTATTTGTTATCGGAAGAATACATTTCAACTTCAATCAAGTGCGAACATGGAGCATTGACTGCGTTCACGAATAGCAACCACGATAAACTCCTTTCCCCCTCAAACATTGCCACATGCTACATTAGCCTCGTAGACGTTCGTCTACCTCCTTCCCGTGGGGGTATCGATCACATTTCACAACGTACTGATCGTTCAACATTTCCCAGTGTTGCGTTAGGGCCACATCCAGAAACCCAGGTTGGGATTAAGGTGCTCCTCGACCAATGAAAGACGGTGTTAAGGGTTCCCTGCTTAGGTACCTAACCTGTCTTCTCTAGGTACCTAAGCATGTTGGAATCGCTGCCCTCAACGGCACTGGCGCATACTTGGCCACTGACTGGCAGTGGCAGTGACACCTGTACGTGGCCACTGTACCTTGAATAAGTTACGAAGCCAACACACCTCGTGGTATAACACCACGAGGTATGGCTGTCCACTCTTCCTTTCTCTCTCTTTTAGATAGCTTCCATTAATACGATAGATTGTTCATGACAGTTCACCCTAAGCGTATACGCAACCCTCGCGGATTTATTCCAACACGGTACATTGTGACAGGGGTCAAGTTGGAATCACCAAAGTGATGTATTAGGTACGTATGTAATCTTTGGCCAGAAGCGCCGTTTAGATCCGCAGACCAGCGCGTCTATTGTAGCCGTGTCACTATTCTAAGCTGACTATTATCCGCTGAGCGAGCGATCCATTAAATACGCCAATCAAATTCTTTTTTTGTCATCGCCAAAGACTTTAAAAAACGGCACATCAGACCAAGGAACCTTCCATGCCTGTGGGAACTAGATCTTCAGTCCTCAGGAGTGAAGAGCCCAGAGAAAGATCCTCACATATTAAAACCGACCAAGACGAACAAGAAGACCAAGACCAAGACCAAGACGAAGAAGAAGAAGAAGAAGACATGGCGAACGATATCACCCAAACGTTAGCCCAGATGCAGCAAACGCTGACCACCTTGATGTCCAAAATAACAGCTCTTGAAAATGGACGAGCCGACAGCGAAACGACTCGAGACAACCGGGAGCAGTCCGCGTTCTCAGACCAAGGAAAAACATTCGTGCCGAAGGGCATAGCCGCCAATTCGACAGCTGGATCACCCGTGAACAAGTTCGGGTCTCTTGCTCGAGCCTTGGCTTTGTCGCAATAATTCGGGGTTTTCATCTCTTCACCAGGGTATTTTTTGAAAACTGCCTTGGCGGCTATGCCCTTCGGCACGAATGTTTTTCCTTGGTCTGAGAACGCGGACTGCTCCCGGTTGTCTCGAGTCGTTTCGCTATCGGCTCGTCCATTTTCGAGAGCTGTTATTTTGGACATCAAGGTGGTCAGCGTTTGCTGCATCTGGGCTAACGCTTGGGTGATATCGTTCGCATCACCGCCTTCTCGGACAAGATTCAGGAGGACGATTGCACGTTCCGGAGGGAAAGCAGTCGTATGAGGTTTCTCTTTAGCTGCTTGGATGGAGCAGCTAGGAGAACCGTGGAAACAAGGTACCAATCAGAGGATAGGCCGTACTCTTGCCTAGCAGAAAATGATTCAAGTTTTGGATACGACCTTCCGAGACCATGACCAGGCCGCGAAAGCTCGGAAAAGACTTCGCAAGATGAGGTACACTTATGAATCAGGCACGACCTTTGGCGCCTTCCTTGCTGAGTTCAACTCTCTCTGCCAGAAGGCAGACATCCCAAGCTCGAGGATGAAGCAGGAGCTGTGGGATGTGATCCCCGCCGACATGGACACCAGTTTGAGCAAGAAGAATGTCGATCCCGATGTGGACTACGAAGAGTTCACCGAAGATGTCAGCCGAGCGGCATATGCCAAGCAACGAGCCAACGAGCAACGAAGCCACGAACAACGTCGAAAGGGTCGTTCATCACCGACGGGCAGGGAGCGCAAGGGGAGTCGCTTCTTGGTCCCCGAACGCAGAACCAAGGGCAAGGATACCCCAGTCACGTCCTCGTCAGCCGGCAGAGCGTTGACAGAGGGCGAGAAGAGGATCCATTTCGATGCAAATACTTGTTTCGTGTGTGGAGAGGAAGGTCACCTTTTGACTGACTGTCCCCAGCGCCGCAAGTTTGCTGTTGCTGAAGAAGTGGATGACAGTGACACGTCCGACTCGGAGTCGGGAAAAGACTGAGACCATTAAAGTCTCCTCAATGGTCATGTCAGCAATTGCGCCGTCAGATAGGAATAAGAAAAATGCGTTTCTTTACTCCGTTCAGTTACAAGTGAATGAAGTTGCTCTTGAGATGACTGCGCTTTGCGATACAGGAGCACAAACCCCTCTGGTGATAAGCCCCAGAGCCGCCAAATTGGTGGCCGATAAATTATGCGCCACCATCAAACAGTTACCCAAGCCAGTACAGTATGTGGACTACCGAGGAAGATAGCCGGCAAAGCTACCAAATTCTTGGAAGCCTCTCTCGAGATCGATAACAGGCGTTTCCTCAAACAACGTTTCGTTATCACTGATTGTGGCCACGATGTGTTTATCGGCCTAAAATGGCTAGCCGAGCAGCAAGTTGTCCTCGATTGCAAAAATCATGGTTTGATTTGGCCTGAAGAATCCACACCGTTGGCCAAATATTCCCCAGCCATAGTTGTGCCCAAGACAGACCCCCAGCGAATCCTGAACACCAAAAAGATGCTCGACGCCGAGATCAAAAGTGGGAAGTAGCCCAGAAAAGATACCAGATCTTGGACCGCGACTGGAGACAACCACCCAGTCCGAACATCAATGAGAACATAGAGGATGCAGCTATCATAGCAGAAATTGAGACCGCCACGAAAACTGATCCGCGCCAAAAGAGATGGAAGAAATTGGCGCACCTCACTCCCACGGAACCTGTCCAAATCATGTCATTTGGGATCTCGGGAATCGCGGCACTTAAGTCATGGAAAACTTATGACGGTAAAGCTATTCTATTCCCCGAAGGAGAAGATGCGGAATACAAGGCGCTGGTGCGATCCAAGATCCCGAAAGCCCTTGCTCACTTGGAAGGTTTCTTCTCCAAAGTCCAAGCCGATACTCTCCCTGATCACCGCCCTGGCTACGACGTGGTACTTGAATTGAACGATGAAACACCAACGAACGGACCCCCAAGCTACAGGACACCTATCAAATACCTTCCGCTGGAAAAAGAGGTCACAGACAAGTTGCTCAAGACGGGATTTATTGAGGCAAGTAAAGAAAAAGATGCGTCTCCCATCTTGTTCGTGCCGAAGCCACGTTCGAAAGAAAAACGGTTATGTGTGGACTACCGCTGGCGCAACAAATATTTGAGAGACCGCCGTGTCCCGGCTCCCGACTTACCAGGTACACTGCAAGCCAGTCGAAAAGCCAAGCGTTATGCTAAACTCGACATCATTAAGGCTTACAATCGATTGCGACTCGCCAGGGGTTCAGAATACCTGACAGCCTTCCGCACACGACAAGGAATATTCCAATGGAGAGTTCTGCCGTTTGGTCTAAAAGTCGGACCAGCCTGGTGGCAGGCGTTTATTAACGCGCAATTGATGGAAATTCTGGACCTGTTTGCAAGCGCTTACGCTGATGATGTGTTGGTATTCTCAGACAGCGAAGCGGAACACTGGGAACATTGCGAAGAAGTAATCTATCGTCTCCACAAGGTCAATCTCCAAGGCGATATCAACAAGAGCCGTTTCAACGTGACAAAGGTAGACTACCTTGGAATAATAATAGAAGCTGGAGTGGGTATCTCCATTGACCCCGAGAAGGTAAAAGCCATTACCGAGTTGGAAATTCTTCGACCTGACAAACAAGACCGCCATCCGATCCTTTTTAGGTCTCTGCAGTTACGTGCGGATGTTCATCCATCATGCTAGTGAGATCGCTGAAGCCTCTCAATCGCATGCTCAAAAAGGATGCTGAATGGAAAATGGGTCCAGAGCAAGAGGAAGCTTTCGAAAAGATGAAGCAACTGGCTGTAGAACACCCTGTGTTAGCCATTTTTTACCCAGGTCGCCCGACACGAGTGGAAACAGATGCCTCACGCAACGCCACCGGAGGCCTTGTTCTTCAACAGCAAGACGATAAAGAATGGAAACCGGTAGGTTACTTTTCGAAAACAATGACTCCAAGCGAAAGGGTATACCCCATTCAAGATCGGGAGATGCTCGCCGTGGTCCAGACTCTCGAACACTACTGTCCTGAGTTGCTTGGCCAGAAGTTCTTCGTGGTGACCGACCACCAAGCATTGATCTACTGGTCCTCGAAGAGAGCCCTCTCCACTCGACAAGTGAGATGGGCAGATTTTTTTTGGCAAACTTTGATATCACGTTCCTTTACCGCCCGGGTAAAGACAACATCGCCGCCGACGCTCTATCCCGCAAAACCGTTGACCTCCCCACCGTCAAAGCCAAAGAGTTGGAGGAGAGGACGTTCGCGCTCATTCCACACTCAACAGAAATCTCGCCAGACGTGGCCTCGCTGGCTCAAAGGAATGAGGGAAGTCAGAACAGCGAAGTGGCTGCAGTGGAAGAAGTCCCAGCACGGATCCTACCAGAAGGATCAGAATTGGTGGAGCTCATACTCCAAGAGAACAGAAACGCGCATCTGGGTTATGTTGGCAACAGACTGCGTGTCCCCGAGACAACTGCCGATGGAAATACTTTTCTCCGAACAGCATTGATTAAAGCAGCTCATGAACCCAAAGCGTTCGCTCACCCCGGCAAGAACAAGACAATCAAGCTGCTTGAGAAAGACTACCAATGGAATGATCTCAAGAAAGACGTTGGCCGGTACATCCGTAACTGCCACGCTTGCCGCCGAAACAAGACACCACGCGATAAGACTCCTGGTCTTTTACACCCTCTTCCTATTCCCGCCAATGTTTGAGACCACGTAGTGGTCGACGGAAAGGACATGCCGAAGGACCAGTATGGTTACGATTATGTATGGGTTTTCATTGACAAGCTCTCGAGGTTGATCAGTTCCCTTCCTGGCAAGAAAACCGACATCGCGGAGATACTCGCCACTCGTTACTACAGGTTTTTGTTCCGCCACTTCGGCATACCATCGGTATGGATCAGCGATAACGCAGGGCCATTCATCTCCAAGTTCCTCGTGGCCCTCAACGCTCTCACCGGTACCAAGCATCGCCATGGCAGCGCTCTCCATGCACAAACTCAGGGTGCGGTTGAATTCACAAATCAGGAATTAGACCAGCGCCTTCGTTTTTATATCGACAAGTACCAAAACGATTGGAGCTCTCACCTGCCTGCGCTCGATTTCGCGCACAATGCAACATGGCATTCTTCTATCAACATGTCACCAATCAAAGCGGCCTTGGGACGGGAACCTCGCACCCACATCAGTCCGAACCCTCCACCGATCGAGCCTGGTGAACCGGCAGCAAGAGCCATCGAACTGGTAAATGAGATCCGTAATGTCCAAAACCTGGCGAAAGAAGCAGCCCAATCGGTGTCTTACCTATTCACCAACGCTCCCGTCTGAGCGCGTGTCAAATTGACATGTTATGGGTTCAAATGGCGTCGATAAGCTCACACGGTTCGAGGCAAGGAAAAGTCAAGACGTACCGGCTGGCAACTTTGGTACCGAGTGAGAGGATCGCTTCGACCACCGTCGCCCGTGCCAGCGGTTCGACTCTTTCTGCGGCGCAAGCAGAAGAAGATTATCAGTAGACCAGCACCAATGGCCGCGACGCCGCCAACGACACCGCTAACAATGGCTTCAAGAGGTGTTTTGCTGCTATCCTTGGCCGGATTGTCACCGCCGCTACTCCCGACATCGGCACCACCACTCCATAATCCAAGCACATCATGCCAACTCGTGTATTTGACCACGGTGATGATGGCTGGTTTGGGAGGGCAGCTCATGAACAGATGGCTCTTGTCGTTGTTGGCCTTGAAGCTCACAAACACCCAACTGATGTTGCTGTGCAGAAGCAGGACACGTCTGCAGAGATTCCGAACCATCATTGGGATTTGAGTCGCTTGATGCCTGGTTCTGGGCCATTGACATCTCTGGAGAGGCCGTCGATTGCATGAGAGGTCGTGATGAAGGCGGCGCCTCCGTTGTACCAGCCGTTCGCCTCTTTCTGCGACGCGGATAGAAAAGGGTTATTAAAACAACGGCAAGAAGAGCAGCGACCCCACCAACGACACCGCCAACAATGGCTCCAATGGGTGTTCCGCCGTTGTTTCTCCCCATATCTATATCTGGTGGTGGCCGATGATATCCAAGGCCACTACTCCCATATGGGGCTCTATTCGTCGCAACGGTGGGATCGATGGACGTTTTGCTGATATCTCTTTCCGAACTGTCACTGCCGCTGCTCCTGCTGGTTGTCAGGCTCGTAGCGATGATACTCTTGGGCGTTGACTCAAAAACCGTAGAGTAAAGATACGGATCGACCATCATGACTATTGTTTCGTAGGTTCTGCTGCCCGTTTGGCCAGCCCATGTGGTCTCGACCTCTTTATCTACACGGTCGCGGGTGGACTCGCATCGAAAGTCTGCGATACTGCCGCCGTAGAAATAGTAGGTGATGCAATAGGGACGATCGCTGCTCACACTATATTGAAAGGAAGCTGCTTAGCTATGAGGCTGAGGGTGGATGAGCCCGGCTTCATCTCTTCTCTTGTACATACCATTTGACAACATTCTCGCTGTGGCACTCCCCGCAATCAGTGGAGGCGTGGTAGTCGGTATATTCCAAGCATTTGACATACCCGAGGTCCACGCCCACCTGACTTTCGTCATGGAAGCACATTACATACCCCCGGTAGGTCAATCGAGGTAAAACCATACCGCAAGCGTCGCCGCTGCTACAGAGATAGGGGCTGGCGCTACTGGCCGAGATCCAACCACACGTCTTGTCGGGTGCAAGAAATGTGGTCGTTGGCGGTATGGGTATACGTCTCTTGAACAGGCCTTGCTTAATATAATCTAGCCCAGGAGGCTGCGTGGTCTGTGGAGGAGAAGCACCAAGTCCGGGGAGAGGCGCGGTGTCAGTCACTCTCGACTGAGTAGCGACCAAGTTGTGGCTCGCAGCGCCGATTGAAGCCACGGCACTGGCGGCCCCCAAGACAAAGCTCTTCTTCATGGTGAAGCTCCGGTTTATGCTTTTCGGGTGGTGTTTTCGCGGATGCTGTCAGAGTCGGGTTGACTTGTGGCGGAAGACCGCGAGCCAAGACGATGTACTCGGCTTCTCGTGCTTGGCCCTCTGCTTGGCCCTCTCAAGAAGACAGATGAAGATGAGAGCAAAGTAGATAGTTTGACGCGACTGAAAACGTCGACCGCCCGTCCTGTTGCGACAAGACCATATCGAGGACCGAAATAGTCACGGCCGCACAGCGGCACAGGTGGTTGACGAGGGCTTAGCAGTCTCGACAACTTTCAACTCATACCCAATCAAATTCAGTCGTTCTGTTGCTCATTTGAATCACTATCAAGAACAGATAATGACTGACCCTTAGAATAGTCATAAACATACACTTGTACCTACTAAGTTTCTCTCAAAAGATCACTTCGTACAGAGTATATCATGGACGGTTCCCCATGCAGAATGTGCTGTACGAGCCTCCCAAGGGTGACATCAACGACGTTATCATGACGAAAGCGGGTCTACTTGCTGACTGCGGCACCTCAGAAGGCCCGAATCTGTCCTTTCAGACAGCCCTGTAGCGAATTTCGCAGCGAATTAGCAGACATCACTTGAGAAGGGCCCAATCAGGCCACTGAGGTGAACATTCAACAGACAGCTCGCGTGACTTGTCGTTGTGCAGAGTGGCTTGCAGGAGCTGAGTGTGAGGATGCAGTCATGGCGACAAAGACGTCGCCGAGTATAGTCTAGAAGATCATGGGTGGTCGGATCAGAGGTCTTTACGTGTGCAAAAGCCACAAGTGCCGAAGCAAAATCTAGGGCCAAATATTGAAGCGCGGCGTAGTGGTGTGTAAATCTTGCCGAATCGACATCCCACAATTCCCACTCCGCGTTACCGATCTTTGTGCTTGTGTCATCATTGTCGACGCGGAAAAAGCAAATTCTCAATGTTTTCTTCGATGCCGGCATGCTCTCGCAGGCCCTGCAGGCGCGTCGACGCAAATCCCGACGCGGAAGAGAGCATACATCCGAAAGAAGCTGCCGTTTGGGCAACACGGAGGGATGTGGATAAGAATCTATGCCTAGTAGCCGAAATAATTGAAGCGGTTGATTGGCATTTTGTGGCGTGTATCGTGTTGTGCCATCTGATACACGATATGTGCATTGCGTGTTTTTTGAAGAAAAAGAGAGTATCAACATGAGACGTAGCAACCAACTCCTCCTTGAGCTTATTTTCGTTTAAAGTTATCATAGGTTTTTGGCTCCCTGGTTCGCCCGCGCCTGTGTGAGACGTTCGTCTGCTTTACACGTGGGGGGGTATCGATCACATTTTACGACGTACTGACCACAATTTCGTTCAACATTTATTTCCTTGTGAGGAGAAAATCGTAATGTAAACGCAAAGTGCTAGGAACGCGGGCCTTTCAGCTCTACTCCATAGCCCACCCTCGTCAAGTCATCTGTGTATTCAAAGACATAATCGCTGTTTACGCGGCCACTTCGTGAACCGGTGTCTCCAGCGGGAGCTGATGAAATTGAGGTTGATGTCCCTGAATCCGTTGTTGCTGTTGCTGCTGGTCTTGGACGGCCTGAGAATCTCCAGATTAGTTTTGCTGCGCATTCGGCTGCTGCCCAGGGACCGGCGCTCCGTAGACGTCCATCGAAGTGGGCGTGGGACTGGCCGTCATGTGACTTATCCGGAAGTCTGTTATCTTCGAGGCAGTCGGGGATGATGAATCGATCGATGGTTGAGAAAAGTAACCGTCTTGCGGCGGAGGTGTCGTGTTCGGGTATTGATGTGCAGAGGCAGGATACGTCTGCAGAGGCTTTGAGCCGCGATTGGAATGGGAATCGTAAAATGCCGGGTCCTGATTCTGGGTCATGAGCATGCCTGGAGAGGCCATGGGTTACATGGAGGGCTGGATCGTTAAAGGCGCCGTCTCTGTCGTACCAGCGATTCGGTTGGTTCTGCGGCGTAAGCAAAAGAATATTATCAGGAGGCCGGCACCAATAGCTGCGACGCCGCCAACGACATCACCAACAATGGCTCCAACAGGTGTCCTGCTGCTATCTTTGGCCGGATTGTCACCGCCGCTACTCCCGACATCGGCACCAGTCGCGGCACTGGTGGTCGTCGGGCTTGCAACGACGCTACTCCCAAAATGTGGCTCCAGTCGCTGCACAGGTAGTCGCCAGGCTCGCAACCACGTCGCTATTGGGGATTGGAGTGAGATCAATATGCCCGGAAAAGGGTAGGTTAAATTTGACGAATTTGCTGTAGGTTTTGCGGCCGGTCTCGCCGTCTTGCCTCCAGCTCGTCAGAATAGCTTGAGCAGGCTCGCGGATGGAGTGACACCGGTAGTCTGTGATGCCGCCGAGAAAATCGTAGGTGCCGCAATAGGGAAAACTGATATTCGTGCTATATTGGAAGGAAGCAGCTTAGTTATGAGGTTGAGGAGAGGTGAGCCCGGGTTCCTCTTTGCTTGCACATACCATTTTCGAATATATGTGTTTTGATTGCAGGCGTAGCCGCAGGCGCTGGAGAAAAAGTAGGAGCTGTAGTCAATGCATGAGAGAGCAAAGTCAGATGTCTCGTCATTCACATTGTAGCACATGACAGCTCCGGTCGGCTGGGCCAATACCAGACCGCAAGTGTCACCGCGGGCGCAGGTATAGGGGGCGTCGATGCGGGCCGACAACCAACCGCAGGTGTTATCGGGGACAATCATCATGGTGATAGGCGTTTCGAGCGGCAGCTGTTTTCTTTACCAAGTCTTGGCGAGAATCATCTGGTCGAGGAGGCGGCGTGGGGGCTGCGGAAGAGAATGACCATGTTCGGGGAGAGGCGCAATGCCAGTCGCTCTTGGCTGAGTAGCAACTAAGCTGCGACTCGCGGCGCTGGTTGAGAGCACTACGTTAGCAGCCCCCCAGACGGAGCTCGCCTTCATAATGAAGCTCTGGTTGTTGCTTTGGCGGGTGGTATCAGAGTTGGACCAATCGTGACGGACGAGCACGAGTCCAGGACGACGTACTCGACTTTTCGTGCTTGATATCTCTCGACGATACGGTCCGAGACGCGACTGAAGAGAAGATATGGACAACCAGTCCTTCTGCGACAAGACCAAACCGGGGATCGAGATAGTCTCGGCCGCACGTATGGTAAAAGAAGGCTTAGCAGTCTCCACCACCTCATTTTACAACACAACAGATTCAGTTGTTCTCTTCATTTTTAGTTCAGGAATCCTTTTTTGATAGAAAGAGACTGACTGACCGTTCAAATAGTCATAAATATATATTGATGCGGCTTTGTCGTACACGATTTCTTCAAATAGAATGCCACGGGACGAGAGTCCCTGCAGAGTATATTATGGACGGCACCAATGCGGAGAGTGTGGAGTGTGATAAAAGACGTGTTCATGAAGAAAGTGGATTTCTCTCATATGCCACAATATGCCACACACATGTGCTGACTGTGACACCTCAGAAGGCCCGAATTAGATCTTCAGATAGCCTTGCAACGAGCCTGGCGCGACTTGGCCGCAGCCATGGCTTGGCCAGAAGCCCCTGTCGTTGCGTTAAATGGTGTTGAAGGAGCTGAAGGCCATGATGCAGTCATGGTGACAATAGAACGTCGCCAGCGGTACAGAAAATGACCGGGTTGTCGAATCAGAACTGTACGAAACACAAAGCCAGTTGTGCCAAGGCAAAGTCTAGTGTCAAATAACGAAGTAGTGAGCACAATGCAGCGACTAACCGAGTCTGAATTTCGTCGGATGGAGCTTCACGATAAGTACCTACATACCTGTGGTTCATGTCTCCATTCGAACACGTGAGATCGCACGTGCAATATGGATTCCTACGATTGCATATATCACTTTATACGGCTCGCGCCACCCGTAGTGATCATGACGGCATCGTCAAGGACGTGTGCTCCGTACCTCTCGGCCAGATGCAGAATGTGGGTCCGCTGAATATCCACTATCCACGTGATACTACATGTGCATATGTAGTACGTCTTCAAAGAAACAACATCTCCAAATAAATGACGGCCCTCGTTATTGCGCCCAAAGACCGTCTCATCACGGAAGTATCCCCGGCCACACGGCGCGTCATCTCACCCTTCAGCAGCAATGGCATAAAAGTGCATTCCCAGACGACGAACCTAATCGTCTTGCGCACGCGCCCGACAACACCCCCGGTTCCTCGTCGCAACATCCGCAGCGCGCCATCATCACCATTGACTGACGCGACCCCTTCGCTCCATGACGGACCTCCTCACCATCTTGCCCACATTCCCCCAGGCTGCTTTCGCCGCGCTTCTACCCGTCATCGAGCAACATCGCCTGTCGACCACGGACTTGCTGGCGCTGCACCCGGCAGATATTGCCAAGCAGACCCGTCTCCCGCTACTGGACCTCAAGAGATTCATCGCCGCGGTACAGGTGTCACTATCGGATGATCTAGTGCCTCGAGAGCCGCTTCGAGAATTAGTAACTTGGCATGGAGAGGTGAATGAGGGCGTGCAACACGATGTCGATCCGGGGGAGTTGGTAGTGGTTGCGGCAGCTGCGGAGGAAGCAAACGAGGCTGAAGCGGCGGAAAGACAACAGAAGAGGGAAGAACAAGAAGAGAGAGCAGAGCAGGGGGGAAATGGAGTCAAGCGCGAGAAGCAGGAGGAAGCGCGCTCAGTACCATTATCAATTCCACCATCACCGTCTCGCATCAGCACTCTAGATCCCTTACTCGACGCACCCCTTGCCGGCGGCATACCCACCTCCTCTATCACCGAAATCACGGGCGAATCCGGCGCCGGCAAGACTCAGCTCCTCCTCACGCTATGCCTCGCCGTGCAACTCCCACCACCACATGGCCTTTCCAAGCAAGCCCTCTACATCTCCACCGAGTCCGGCCTCGCCACCCGCCGCCTCGCTCAGATGGTCTCCTCGCACCCTCTCCTCCAACAGGCCAAGGACGATTCGGATGCCTCGCCGTCCTCTCGGCTGCGGCCATCCCTTGACAACATTCTCAGCACCGTAACGCCGGACCTCGAATCGCAGGACCACATCCTCGAGTATCAAGTCCCCGTGCTCCTCGCCCGACACAATATTGGATTACTCGTGATTGATTCCGTTGCCGCCAACTACCGCGCCGAGTTTGAGAGAGGCGATCACGGGCCCACAAGCTCCACGTCCTCTTCCTCGTATGCCGCCAATATGGCTGCACGCAGTGCCGCTCTAGTCCGTCTGGGCGCCCTGCTTCGAGATCTAGCACGTCGACATGACATTGCCGTGGTTGTAGCAAACCAGGTAGCCGATCGGTTCCCATCCCCCGTCCTTCGACAACCCCTCACTCCTGCAGGGGCGACACGAGGAGGCAAAAGCCGCGCGGGCACAATCCAAGACAGCCCCCTTGCCTCGAGAAACAGGCCACCACCTCCCTCAGCCCTCCAGAGCACTCCACTCTCCTCATCACTATCACCATCCTCCTCGCCGCTGCCGCCACCACCCTTCTTCCCCCCTACCGATGACCAGCCTCCCGCCCATCCAGCCCTCCGACTGGACCACCAACAGCGCTGGTTCACCGGCTGGGGCGACGACCCTCGTTCCAATCGCGCTCTCAAGACCCCCAGCCTTGGACTCGTCTGGTCTACCCAGATCTCGTGTCGTATCGTCCTGCTCAAGAGACCCGTCTACGGACGACCGAGGCAGATGATTGCGCCTATGGAAGCAGACGATGGCGTTGAAGTCGGCGCCACTTTGCGGAACTGGCGCAGATGGCTCAAGGTTGTGTTTGCGAGCCATACTGCTGCGTCGGGGCCGGAATTGGCTGATGCGACTGAGTTTCAGGTCTTTGCGGGGGGGCTTCGAGGTGTGCAGCCTAGGAAATAGGATGTGTAGGGGGGCCTGTCTGTTATAACTCTGAATAGTCATGGAGGGAAAGGCGTGGAGAAGATGGGAGAGTCATTTTGTTGGAGAGATAGGAACCTGGATACATAACATAAAGACAAGATTGGGTAGTTCATAGCGTTTATGGTCTCTTTCGACCAGATTTCTTATTTACATGAGATTCATTTTACATACTCGGGAGTCAGGATATATCGCATAGCGGCTGTAATGCTAACTGACTATATCCCGGTAATAACGTCCAATACCAGCATCGAATCCGTCTGCTTCTTGAGCCAAGCCCATTTCTGACCCCTCTGCTCCAAAATGCCTCCGTAAAAGCGCCAGCAGAGACAAGTGCCTCGATGAATGTAGAGAACAGATCCAAAAAAAAAAAGCGCTCGCGTGCGCATACTTTATACGTGATAGGACTTAGTTAAGCTCAGCGCGGATGAGGGAATTCATCCTCCAGCTGTAAACGCACACCAACATTCATGCTAATCAGCTCCTGCACCAATAACTTGGCAGCGTACGGCATCTGCATCTGTGTCACCTGTCTCGTGCTCTTGCACGTGTTACAATACCCTTTGTATCCAAACAACCCGCACTGCTGACAGATATCGAGCTGCGTGCCGTCCGAGCTCAACATGAGACGCTCGAGGAGAAGTTGGGACGCGCCATAGGCAATCAGACAGTCACGTTCCATCTCACCGAGACGAAGACCACCGTCTCGAGAACGACCTTCTGTAGGCTGTCGGGTCAAGATTGCGCGGGGACCCCGAGAACGGGAATGCATCTTATCTTGCACCATGTGCTTCAGGCGCTGGTAGTAGATGGGCCCGTTGAAAATGTATGCCTCTAGGGGCTCGCCTGTGAGACCCGAGGTAAAGTAGTCCTTGCCTTCCCACGAGAAGCCGTAATCGAGAAGCACTTTGCTCATGTCCTCAACGGGGTGGGACCTGAACGCATCGCCGAAGCCGTAGTCGGGTCGGCCGTCGATGATGGATGCCTTGCCTGTCAAACATTCCAGCAATTTACCCACCGTCATTCGAGACGGGAAACCGTGTGGGTTCATGATAATGTCGGGACAGAGGCCATTGTCGGCAAAGGGCATGTCTTCTTGGTCGACAATGATGCCGACGACACCTTTTTGACCGTGACGAGAAGAGAATTTGTCACCGAGCTCAGGCCGACGCGTTTGGCGCGTCTGCACCTTGATGACTGTCATGTCCTTTTCGGTTCGAGAAATCATCACCTTATCGATGTAGGCCGGATCGGGGATTCGGTACGACACAGGTGAGTCACGGTACTCACTTGGACCGCGATCGAGGCCAATACCCGTAGTAGATAGATCCAGCGGAGTCTCCTTCTTCACCATGACTTCACCGTGTTTGACTCGGTAGCCAACCGTGGCCAGACCATCGTCATCCAACACTTCGTACTTGGCCTCGCGACGCACTGGCCCGACACCGCTATTCTCTTGGTTCACGGGGTCTCCAATGCGCTCCCGCCTGCCGTTGGGGTACTTTTGCAGCTCGGTGGTGTACTTGCGAAAGACTTGGCAACGGCCAAATCCTCGGTCGATGGAGGCCTTGTTCAGGACAAGCGCGTCTTCAATATCGTATCCAGAGTATGACATGACGACAACAGTAGCGTTGTGGCCAGCGGGAAGCTTGTCGTAGTGAATCAGCTGAATCGTCTTGCTGATTACCATGGGCCGTTGCGGGTAAACGAGGGTGTAGAGTAGCGTATCAATCCTGTTGAATTGGTTATAGGCAATAGCGCCGATGGCTTGTTTACCCATAGCGCATTGATACGTATTTCTGGGAGACTGGTTGTGATGGGGGAAGGGGATGATACCAGCCACGGCTCCGAGAATCGTAAATGGTTCGATTTCCAAGTGCGTCGTGCTCTGAGTCATGTTCTTCTCGTAAAGGGCGACGAGCGCATCCTGCTCCTCATTGACATCTAGATACTCGACGACTCCTTTCGTCAAGAAGTCATCAAAGGTAGCTTTACCCATTTGCAAGAGGCGCAAATGTTCGTCCTTGAGCTTCTGCTTTCCATTCTTGACAATAATGTATGGCCGACAAATTCGGCCTTCATCTGTAGCGATATGCACGGCGTTGAAGTGAGAGTTGAGGTTGATACTGACAAACGGTGAAATCCAGCCTCGTCGACGCATCGTGCGGAATCGATAGGCAAATCTCTTGGGGTATCTTGTCAGGGCAAAGGGTGTACCGTTCACGTGGATAACGTATGCGCCTTCTCGGTGCATTTCAGCTCCAGAAAAATTCCGAATAGGTTCGACGCCTGTATCCAGAGTAAATATCCACCGCTTGACAGGCTCCTCTTCGACGTTGGTTGTAATGTGTGTCATGAGAGCCAAGTTCTTGACCAGACCACAGGCTTCACCTTCGGGGGTATCTGAGGTGCAGAGCATGCCCCATTGTGACGGTTGAAGAGCACGAGGACCAGACACTTTGCGCGTCTTTTCAAACTGTGAGCTGATTCGCGTCATCATTCCCAATGCACTGATATAGCTGAGTCGACTCAACACATGTGTGACACCAGCTCTGTTCATGTTGAAGCGCTTCACGCTCCAATTTCCTGTTTGAATCGCCCGATTGATTCCCAGGCCGATGTTGTTCGCATGATTGCTAATCATGTGCACAGCATCGAGCGGGATGGCGCGATTGTTCTTTTTCAAGAACTTGTCGACGGACATTTTGACCTCACTCATGAATCTCTTGAACAAGTCTTCGAACAACAGAGACAATAGTTGGCCAGCCAGTTCCAGTCGCTTGTTGCCCACAAAATCTCTGTCATCTACAAGCTTAGGATTTTGGGAAGCCATGAGAACTCTTCTCGTCATCATGGCGACATAGAGGGCCTTGGGGTAAAAATCCAGCCCCTCAATAGGCACATGAGCAATGATGAGGTTGGCCAGGGCGTCGAGACCTTCTTCAACATGATTTCGACGGACTTGGGGGCCAAACATAGTCCTTTTCGATCCCATCTTTACCCTTGCACCAATGTATTCCAAAGCCTGGTGCTGGGTGAAGACGCCAGCCCTGGCTGCCTCGTCAAAATTGATGACGAACTCATCCTGGTAACGACCATCCGAGCCTGCCACCAATTGCATTATTTCGTAATCCGACAAGCCACCAAGAGCCTTGAGAATGATGACAATAGGGACTCCCTCCACCAAGACGTTGTGCGTCATGACGATTCTGTCCTTTTTCATTGTGACATATGTTTTTGACTTTCGTTCGTGGGTCGAACTGGTGACAGAGGCGGAGATGATGTTGTTCTTCTCGTCGGCCTCTACAATGACACGATTCTTGCTTAGTTGTTCTTGAATCAAGATAACCTTCTCCGTGCCATTGATGATGAAGTAACCTCCAGGATCGAGTGGACACTCGTTCATGGCCTCCATCTGCGCATTGGTCGCACCACTGAGTCGACATTTGCAGCTCTTGAGCATGACAGGCATTCGGCCGAGCGGGACATTCTTGCGAATAATCTGGTGTTTATCTCTGATATACTTGATATCCACAACAATCGGCGCAGCGTACGTCATATCTCGGAGCCGACACTCCATGGGAGTAACCTCAGATCTTGACTTGGCATCATTGTGATCCAGGCGTCGAGGGCGGTCGACACGGATGTCGGTAAAGCTGCCAAGGTACAGTTTCATGTTAGCTGCCAACTTCTAGGGTGGAGGTGACGATGAAGTAACATACTCCAACCAGAAATTGCTGTCGACGTCGCTTCGTATCGTCCGGTTTGCGCGAACAATGTCCTTGATTTCTTGTTCCACAAAGAAGTTGTACGAGTCAATATGCCTGTTATTCAGGCAAGGTTAGTGGTTAATTCAACAGTACACAATGTATCATCTTGACTATTGGCGAATGACTCGGATTACGCATACTGTTTTACGAGACCTATTGCAGAAAAGTAAGTACAGAGAAACGACGGGGTCTTGAGAGAACAGATAGTAGCAAATATAAGCCATGGGGAACAGTAATACACACCCTTGACTTTGAGAAAGGCGGGCAGAAGCTCAAATTTGTCGTCCTTGGTGTTGACAGGGTCTGTGAGCTTCTTGCCGTTATAGAAGGGCTCCAGCAGGGCCTCGAAGCCATCATCCACCAGAGGCATCGTGTCGGTCACGACGGAGAATGCATTTACGAGCTCCGTGCTTGGAATACTTGCCGACGCTGACTGGTTTAGAGCGACGGATGGCGACGACGGTGAACGCGATCGTGCCTGGTTTTCTGCGACGCTGCACGTGTGATGTGCCTTGGCACGTCAGATGGTGGCAGAAAAAATGCCCAGCCCCGCCAAGGACCCTCAAATCGCGGCGACTTGACAAGTTGCACTGGCTTGGTGGGGGGTGTCAGATTTGCGACGTTATCTCAGGAGTCAGATCTGATGTACTCCGTAAGTTAACTATGTACCTAGTACCTAGATATGTACTGTAGGTATGATTCTTTATGCGATGGTTGATTGTAGGTGACTGCTCTTTTTGTGAATACTGAATATGTCTGGTCCAAGTCTACGAACTTCGCTTCGTCCCTGACTCCATCATACAAACTATCTCGTGCGACCTCAGTTTTGCTTCTTGCCCTCTCTCACCGCCTAACGCTCAAGACCTCTCAGCATCCCAAATATCCTCCAGACTTGATTCTTCTTGCCACTCATGCTGTTCAGCCATACCAACCTGGTAAAGAAAACTTGTCCACATGTCGCCGGCTGTGCCTTGGTGAATTCACCAGCTTTCACTGTAGCAGACAAAACGTCCTCCAAGTGATATTCTCACTTGATGCCTCTTGCTTTAGCTAATAGCCAGTGATTTTGCATCTCAACATGTCTCAGTCTTGTTTGCAGCTTTGGCATCCGTTTGATAAGAATATCAATCGTCTGCATATTTTCGGAGCCGATCGTGATTGCTCCGAATGTGGAGTTCTTTGAGTAGACGCGAAATGGAAACTTGCTTCTTTTGCAACCTGTGAGAGAGCCAGAAGTTCTGCCTCGGTACTGTACGTGTCTCGTGCTTACTTGCCTCCACACAACAAGGCCCTTGAATAACTTGATCACATTGCTCCGCGAGCCCTTCCTGGTCCAGCGTGTTGTCTGCGAATGACGCATCACCGACAATCTGAAGTGTGTCTCTGCCAGCCATCTTTTGCTGAACAGGCAGAAGAGAGCGCTATTGGATGCATCATGATGTTTTCGGCTCGGATTGGCGAGAGATCGTGCTAATCTTGACGCCGAGAAGGCTTTCCTGGGCGTCTAGTGACTGCTTCAAAGAGAAGTGCATCAATCTTGCGCTGATATCTGTTGGTCTCGGATGGTTTGTGACGGCGAAATCAATGGCTTAAGCTTGACTACTGCACTCATGGACGCACCATGGCGTGGTTCTTGCTTGTTAGCTAGCTGATGAAGCTTTTTCCGCGTATGCAATCCGTGAGGGCTGGATCTCCTGTCGATCTCTAGTGACTTCGACTCCCAGAGACCATTGCAGGTCATCTCCGCCAGTCACGGTGTATTGGTCTTGAAGAGGCTTAACAGCTTCTTTAGCTATGTCAGTATTGTCAGGTTTTTGTGCAAGTATAATGTCATCTACATAGAAGAAGATGAATGCCTCCTGCGATCATGCATCAAGGATCGTGTGACGTCCCCTCCTCAGCACCCCGACTATCTGATGCGGGCGACGGGGCCATCGACGGCTTCACGACCATCATATTCTTCATGTGGTCACGTCAAACATCTAAGAGCAACTTCATATGCCAGACGAAGCTGCATCCGTCGTTGCACTAGTCACCAGCCAACCACGTGCTGACAACTCTCAATTGACGACACAGTCATGTCACACATGCTGTATGCATGGTCCAAAACTTCCCGAACGACAGGATTGTACCCGATTGCCATGGATATTCTCGCTATATCAATGTCTAGCATTGATTGGGTTCGCTTCCCTGCATTGCTGGCTCCACGGGTCCGTCAATATCTGACAAGGACATACAGTAGCGCTGTTTCCAACTAGAAGCCCGCAGCAGCATCGTCGTCGACAATCTAACGCTCGAGGCAACGACCCAGTGCCGTGTTCACGACATTTATACGAGGCTCCCGTTGAAAGCGATAAAGCCGTGTTGCCCGTGCACATAAATGTCCTGCCCTTGACCCCGCGTATCCTCTGGCGAGGACCATCCAGTGGTGATACCGCTGAGGGCTTATACATGCGCAGGTACCTGGTACAGTAGGTATGCTTGCGCTGGCGGCCACAAAAACAGCCTAGCGCCGCGATCGATTGTGCTGCGTGCATCTTTGGAGCCTCGAATTTGAGCAAGGAGACCTGAGGAAAAGCAAGCGTTTCAAATCCAACTCGTCAGATACTTTGTGTCAATGTGCTCGTAGCTTTCCTCAGTGCGTGGATCAAGTCGCATGGCTGGTGGCTTGAACTCGCATCCAGCCGCCGTAGCACAGAAACGGAGTCCAGAACCTGGGGGCCATGGGAGTTGCCGCCCACGAAGTTGGTGAATCCGCAAGGCGGCGTCTTACAGGCCGAAGCTATCATCGTGACTGTCGTGGGTTGTAGTTCTGCAGTTGTTGTGGTGTTGATTTCGAAACCCCAGAACGCCGGCCGGCCAAAAGGGCCCAAGACTATCGACAGGTCCACTTTCCGCCAGCCACTGCAAATGTCGGTGAGGGTATGACAAAGGACAAGTGACGGATGAGAGGGTTGTGCTGGCGCGAAATACCTAGGTACCCTATGATGAAGCATGCTCTTGAGCAGGTCCCCTTTGCAAAAAGGGGTCAAGGGGGTGAGGTGACGAAGACAGCAATGGTGTGTTGCCCAGCATGCAGGTAGGCTACTGCACATGCAGCTCTCGGCTTTGGTCTGGTCTGATGGCTCAGCTGGTGCATAGGTTGGTAGTTGAGGGGATTCCAATTAGGACGTGCCGTCAAAGCGGCATCAAAAGGAGGGCTAGAAAGGAAGAGCAGGCATCTGAGATCTGAGAGAACAGGTGAGCCCTTGCCCTCAAATTGATGTATGTATCACGTTGGGTGTGCAGAAACAAAAGCGATATTACCGCGGTCTTCAGAGACTCTGATACAACTGCAGCTGGGTGCAAGAAAGTTGCCGCCGTGCTATATCGAGAACCTACTCCGTAGGCCGCCGCGGGGAAGACGCAGATCTGCTCCGCTTCGCAGTGGAGTTTGCCAGGCATTGAAGCGTGAGGAAGACGGAGCCTTCACGTACATAACGATCTCAGCACCTATTCCACGTTCCTTGTTCCACGGTCGCAACCGTCTGCTCTCCATGCTTGTTGAATCGAGGGGATCTTGTATTGGCTCTCTTGTCTTTCGGATGAACGCTGGCATGACTCGAGCTGAAGCCCCTTATGAACCTCGGTCTCGCCGACGGTGAACTGGTCGCTGCCACGTATTCGTGCCTGACAATGGCCCAACGTCGTCCTCTTCCAACATTCTTTTATTAGTTCGCCTACGGAGTACGTAGCAGCATTGGTGAATGCCTCTGCTTGATGACGCCATGCCCACTCAACAGCGGACCCTTGAGGTGGGGGATGGGGGGTCGAAAGCCTGGCTCACTACTCCGTATGTACCTCAACTTGCCAAGACGAAGAGATGGCGGAGAGCGGATGGCGGGCGGGTGGCGCACAAGTGACAAGATTGCCCACGAGGGGTTCGGAGATGTATGCTTAGCACTGTAGCAGCTACATATTCAGTAGTATGACTTAGGACCAGGTACCGTCACCAAGAATCATGCTAGACGGAATAAGTTTCGTGTTCAGCACTGAACAGTGATGAATCAAGATCGGTATGTTCATAGAAGGCACGCCGTTGGGCATGGCCTGGTGGAAGACCCTAGTTTCTCTAGATCTTACCTAGCCGTGTGGATTCCACTCACGTCATGTGCCGTCTTCGGAGACTTCGAACTCGATTTGAAGTTCACGTGCGTTAGACGCCGGAAACTACTTCGGGTTCGACCGCTGCACGAGGCTTTTGTGCACCGCACTGCATGAGACGCCGGATGCTCCTAATTGCCGCCAGGGAGATTGCCTCGCTGTGAAGCATCTGGTCACAGCTTCAAACGAGCAGGCCAGCCGGTTTGTGACCATCATGACTCCATGAGAGAGGAAAAAAGCACGACGTTACTGGAAAAGGCCGGCTGAAGGTGTGAATCTAGGCCGGCCAGCAAAGGCTGAATCGTGTAGGATCTCATTCATCCTCCTTCCTCCCATGCCCAATGCCATCGCTGTCGGATGTCCCTTCTCGCACCCCACTTGCTGTGGTCCCCGGAGACAAAAGCTGGGAGGCGTGGAAGACCCTGATTTGCGAGTCCAGCCTAAGCCAAGTAGGTAACTAAGCTTCAAATGGCGCTCTTAGTTATGCTCTCACGGCGCCTTTGTTGCAGAGTGGCTTTCACGCCTCGTGCACGGCTTCCGTCTCGCTTGTTAGATTGGACTTTTGTCAATTACCTGACCAAACTCAGTCAAAATTTCAGTGTTCCTCTCAGTGTCTCGCCGGTAATAAAAAAAGTCCGTAGCCATGCCGCATGGCTGAGCTTTCGTTTGGTGGAAGCGGCTCAGACTTTTTCCTTTTTCTCTTGTCGCCTGTCACACCACTGACACCAGAGTCTCCGTCCGAACAAAAGTTGTGACTCAAACGCCAACCACAAGCGCAGGTGAGTAAGTCGCTGTAAAAAAATCCCTGCCAGCCAAAGAAAGAGACAGGTTCAGCCCCCTTGTAATGTCCAAACACGACGAAACCTAAGAAAAAGAAAACATGGGCGCGGAACAGCCATCCTTTTACTGAGCATAATCGAGAGACACGTTCTTGGTGGCAAGCTACGCCCGTTCTTTGGACGTCCAGCTACTTGTTCACATTTGTGTGCTCTTCTGCGATGGTTATTCTCAATTTGGCTGGCAGTCGGGCCTGGAGCGGCATGGTGCCCTGCAGGCTACACTGACGGCGTGTCGAGGGCCAACCACTCGCCACCCGCCCTGAAGGCAACATCCGCTTCGGGTCCTTTGCTGGCTTTGATAGGGGCGCCCCTGTGTTGCCTGAGCCAAGACGCTTGCCCCGAGCACACCCACGGCGCGAAGGCTTCTGGTGTCGGTGGACGCGGACACGCAGCCAATATTGGCACTCTGTTCATCCATGCCACCACCCCGCCTCCCAGATTATTGTTCCTTTTCAACATACTTCGAGTATCTGATTTCCTTTGCGAATTTGACTGACCGTTTCTTTGCGTTCATTCTCCATGTCTGCAGCTGAATAGAGACTCAGTTACTCTTGCCAATCTGGCGTCTTCGACGCTTGCGTTCACGTCACATTATGGATGAACTGCGCTTTCGCTCGCAGCAGTCGCCTGGGAGCAGCGAAACGCCAATGGCATCGTACGTTTCACCTTCGCATGCTAATGACCATCACTCCCAACAGCCTTCTCATGACCTTCGCACGACAATGCCACGACGATTTACCACCGATTCGGGCCGCGTGCCGACCGTGTCGTCGATGAACTCTGTTCTGACATCACCTCCACGTGGTTTTGGAATGGATCCAAATCCAGAATACAACAGCGTAAGTGTTTGCTCCATGGGATCTTCTGCTGGCAATTGAAGTAATTTCGCAGCTGCACGAGCTCAATATTTGCAGTCTATAGATTCGGGGGGTATGCTAACTCGTCTTGCTCATAGGCTATGCGCAAAGTGCAGCTGGTATGTGAAATCGCAGATCCGGCTTAAGTCCACATACGTAGAGCTCTGTACCGGCTCCGCTCTCTCCTCTGAATGGATGCCCTTTATGATGGAATCGAATTCGCACTGACCTTTGGTCGCAGATCGAGGCCAAGAAACTCGAGTACGAACGAATTCGAGAACAACGGAGGCGCTTTGAGTTGGAGATGCAAAGACTCGATCAACAGCAACGCAGAGAGGCACAAGAACTGGCGCAGATGGAGGAAGAGATCCGTATTGCTGGCCATCAGTCTGAACCAACAACGCCCCCAGAATATCGCAACGATTCCTCGGTGGGATTTCCGACCATTTTTTCGCGGCCGAATCGTTATTCGACTTCGAGTCTCGCTTCCCCCGCGGGCTTCAATCGTCCGGCGCGATCCGGATCCCAGTTGACATCTCCACCCTCTGGCATGGCACAGTCCCAGTACGGGTTCAACAACTCGTCAATACCTTCGAGATCCGACCCGAACACTCGCCGCAACAGTGATGACGAAGACAAGGAGGAAGCAGTTCGACAGGACCCTACTAGCCATCGATCCTTTAACGCGTAAGTGGCTAGACTTCTCAGCTCTGAATCGTTTGAGACTCTTAGCAAGCATATGATGGGTCGTTGTTTTTTTTGGTCATTCTTTCCTCTTTCTCCTGCATAAATCCTAGCTCAGCTTGGTCGATGCATGCTTTCCTTCTTGATGGAATTGGGTGCGAGGTCCGGAGGATATCGTCACTTCCGCGGAAATAGGACCAAGAAGTCGTGATTGAGTTAAGCGCTTGCTTCATTTCTTCTTCACGATATCTCTTTGATCAGAAGCCTTGCACTCTCCTATCCCCAAGACTTTTATACAACGACTGCAGATGAGGCATTCTCTGTGGTCGCACAAGCGCTTGTGCAATGATGCTATAGCTATCTGCTTTCCTGGGTCAATTGTGTCGCCGATGCCTACGTGCTTGCTAACAACAGCGTCTGCGCACAGGGTCAATCGATATTCCTTGCCCGTGACAAAATCAAGAAACGGTTTATACGATATGAATTTGGATCAAACCAACACCACTCGGTTTCTATTTGGTGATGACGAGCCTCGTGCCTTGCCTCGGGGCAGAATTTCTGACGATCAATTCCCGACACTCGTACGGCGCGATGACCAGATGGTGAGTAGACGAATTTCATTCTCCCTTCTTTCGTGACACAAAATTGTTGCCGCCATTTGTTCTTGAGCTGCGTCTGTGATGCCGAACGAAGCTGGGAAAGAATTCTGTGAGGTCTGTCTGAGCTGGAGAGCAGTCGAGGAGTGCGCGACTGGGCAAGGCTGATGGCTGTTGAGACATCAATTGCCAGCTGCCAACACCTGGCTGCTGCTTTCGCCCTCGTCAGGTGCCCTCGACCAGCCACTCGATTGCATGTTTTCTATTCTCCAGCCTTCTGCGATCTCTTCGGATGATTTCTTTCGAGCCTCAGTTGTTTATTGCAAAGACGTCGTTCGTGTCCCGTGGCTTCGCATCCCGCGTCGCAACCTTGCCTTGATTGCTGTCACCTTGTGTGCCACGCTGCTCTACACATTGTTTCCTTTGTTTCGTTCTCTCTGACTTTTTGCATTCTCTTCCAGCTCTCTGCGTCTTCGGCTGCACTCGACCTTGCCTTATCCCCGTCGCCTAACCCTGAAAAGTCGAACGGCTGGAATCGTGTTAACCGTCATCGCCAGCAGCAGAGCATGTCAGCCATTAACGGGCTTTCCTCATCCAAATCTAGCGATCTCACAGGTATGGGCGGCAGACCGCATTCTTTGCGCCACTCTCTCGATCTCAAGTACATTTCTGAGGGCTCGGCAGAACCGCCGGCCGCGACTATGTCGCCTCGGAGCAGTCATACTATGGCTTCGCCTCCTCGTCTTCAGAGTTCATACTCTGCCAATGATGTATCCACGGTTAAGAGCCCTTCTGGACCAACGGGCTTCTCTGGCAATGCCAACCACCATGCTCAACAGCATTTCCAAAACCACAATGCCAGTATGGGCCGTATCCCCGCTGGTGTAATGGCCACTCGTCATAGTCGAGAGCTCTCGAATGACAGCAGCATGAACGCTGGCCGAGAACAGTCAAATGGCTTTCAGTCTATCCAGTCAGCCCTGCATGCCAGCGCCGCGCCTTTTGGACCTAGCGTCACCACCCCAGGTCAAGGAAACTCTGCTGCCCCTGCATCTGGGCTGTCCCCCGCTGCACCGGTGAATACATTCAACAGCTTTTATCCTGCAAATGGATATGCGCCTCCCACCGGTAACTCCAGCGGTAACTACGGCATGTCTTTTCTTACTGCCGGTATGCAGCAGATGAACATGAACGATATGAACGGTATGAATAACATGAACAATATGAACGGTGTGGGCGGTATGAATAACATGAACGGCATGAATGGCATGAATGGCATAACTGGCATGAACCCCATGAATGGCATGAACGGTCTGAACCCCATGAGCGGCATGAATGGTATGAATGGCGCGAACAGTGGCAACATGTACGCAGCGCAGAATTACACGGGGTATAGCCCAGTATCCTTTCCCCAAGGTACTGGCCAGGCCCGAGACAGCCAATCTCGAGTCATGCAACATCGACGGCAGCTCGATAATGAAGGTGTGTAGTGGGCCCCATTGATTAACAAAGACAACTGAACTAACTTTGGACTTCCCAGCCATGTCACGATATCAAAATATGCCTCTGGATTCTTTCACTGGACAGATTTACGAGCTATGCAAGGATCAGCATGGTTGCCGATATCTTCAGAAGAAGTTGGAGGAACGCAACGCCGACCAAGTGCACATGATTTGGCTCGAGACCAATCAGCATGTCATAGAGCTCATGACGGACCCTTTTGGTAATTATTTGTGCCAAAAGCTCCTCGAGTTCTGCAATGATGATGAACGCACCGTTTTGATTCAAAACGCGTCCCAGGACATGGTGCGAATTGCACTCAATCAGCATGGAACACGAGCGCTGCAGAAGATGATTGAATACATAAGCACTCCGCAGCAGGTCCATCTCATTATCGAAGCCCTTCGCTTCCGCGTCGTCGAGCTGATCCAGGACCTCAATGGCAATCACGTCATTCAAAAGTGCTTGAATAAGCTCACTTCCCTGGACGCGCAGTTTATTTTCGATGCGGTTGGCAATCACTGTATCGAGGTGGGCACTCACCGCCATGGTTGTTGTGTGCTGCAACGCTGCATTGATCACGCCTCTGGCGATCAGAAACCGTGGCTCATTTCTCGCATCACGCAGCACGCTCGAATCCTCGTGCAGGATCCGTTCGGAAACTACGTGGTTCAATACATCATCGATCTCAATGAGCCTAGTTTCACCGAACCAATGGTTGCGACCTTTCGAGGCTGCATCAGTCAACTCTCTCGACACAAGTTCAGCTCCAACGTCATTGAGAAGTGCCTGAGATGCTCACAACCACAGTCCAAGGATATGATTGTCGAAGAACTGCTTGGCCCTCAAGAAATGGAGCGCTTACTGCGCGATTCTTACGCCAACTACGTTGTACAGACCGCGCTTGAATTTGCCACTCCTCAACAGAAGTACCGCTTGGTGGAAGCTATTCGCCCGTTTCTGCCGCAAATTCGCACGACTCCCTATGGTCGCCGCATCCAGGCCAAGGTTCAGGCTTATGATAACCGTGGAAGCGCAGCCTCCAGCGGGCAAGTGACTCCAGCAGACAACACCCAGGGTCAGATACCTCTCCGTCAAGGCCACAATCGTGGCATTTCTGGGGCTTCTTCGACGTCACAGGCCAACGTGATCGCGAGTGGAGGAATGAACGTGCTGGGTGCGAATCAGAACGGCCGGCAAAGGACCTCGTCTTATTCCCAACACACCGACCAGATAGCCTCTGCTCCTTCTGGAGGCAACACTGTAATGCAGTCCCAAAGTCACCACCAGCAATCTCAGTTCCATCCCAGAGCGCCAGAGCCTTTTACTCCATCACACTCTGCCAATGCATCGGCAGATGCCAGTGGCGAACCACGCTGGGTGTAACGCATTTTATTTCCTCACACGACCTGTGGTGTCCATATAAAGCACAGGTCCCCTGTATCAACACGTCCTTGAAATCTTCTGCGGTCTGTGCCCATCTGACGGGCGTTATATTTTTACTCTCTCATGCAGCCACGGTCACGACATACTGTCGTGACTTGACGATCTCTCACGATCTCTTTTGTTTCATGATGCGCCGGGATCGACCGGCACGAAGCTTAACACGAAAATGCCATGACACTACTTGCTCATCCTTACAGTCACTATCTGCAGCTGTTGTGCTTTCGCATGTAAATGTACAAAAACCTCTTGAAACGAATTGGAAGAATTTCTTGAAAAACTTGGAAACGAAAGACAAAACAAACATGGGGGAATATGTTGCAATTTGCACTTATATGTGTCACGTTATGAATTGTATATTGAGCTCGCTACCTTTTGTCTTGCATCATTTATAGATGATTTTCGCTGGGCGCGCTTTTCTTGATTCACTGTACTGTCCGCCCCCTCCCCCCCCCCCTGTTTTTACCCTACAAGACATGCTTTTTGCTTTTTTTGCATTCTCTTGCGACTCACATTCTATTCGCTTGTGTTCTTATCTTGATGTCGTTTATGAATATGAGCAATGTTCGTTTTGCGTGCCTTGGCTATTCTAGTGCGGTATGGAAGGGGGTGAGCCATGGAGACCCATTTGGAGGTCCACCGTCCAGCATGGCTATTAGATTTAGGACTCTCTCGCGGTCTGTGTTGTTCAACATTCTTGAATAATTTTGGGGTCAGAGGAGTGAGGCTTCAAGTAAGTGAACGGCAGTCAACGAGGAGGCTGGACGGAATATGGCTGAGTGGTTTGGATGATCTGAGGGATATTATTTAGCTCTATTCTTTCAACACGAACTTTGTATGATCTTGCAAGACTATATCTCCAGAGGTTTGAAATAAAACAGTTGTTGCTCCTTGCCACGATGAAGCCTTCTTTTCAGAGTCTGCGAGGCATCGATCTGCCGAGCAGATTTCTCAGTAAACACGTCGTGTTCATACGGTCTATAATGTGTCTTTGGCCAGTGCATATTCCATTCGAAGCAAACGAGGGTCTTAACAGCGCCGATATACGGAGTACACAAAAATATGGATAGAAATACATTTCTTTCGCGAGCGTGTGGATCAAGGCTTTGTTTGAGGCACCAGCGGCCAGGAGCAAATGGAACCGAGTTCGATCCGTAAGCATCCGAAAAGATGAGACAGGAACTTAAGTGGTACTTATTGAGTTGGGGTGAACATTGTGTAGTGGCGCGGTTCTACGCAGTTGAAGGCAAGATGGCAAGAAGGGAAAAAACGCTATACGGGGAGATTCAAAGGAGAGAAGAGAGTTACGATTTTCACAAGCAAAAGAGAACAAGTCACGCGAATTCAAGAGAGGGCTTGAGAAGAAAGGCAATAAACCAAAAAATCGCTTGTTAGGAAAGAAATCAAGTCATATCCCTTTTTATTCTCCCGTCATATGAACAGGCTACCGGATTCCAAGCACGAGTTGCACAAAGAAGACGAAGCGCAATGCCATTACTAAAATCCCACCCCATAGAAGAACATGCCCACTGCCACCATTGCGAATACCAGTGGCCATGACCATGGCGGACTCTTTTCGCAGCCACGGCACGGGCCGGCACCACAACGCGGTCGGAGGGTATGCATTTATCGGTATCGCCACAGAGAGGTGGTGTTGTGGCGCAACCAGGTCTTTCTGCGACCGGCACTGGTCTTGTTGTAGCGGTGACCCTTGTTGAGACCACGGGACTTCTTGCCGGTGGCGGTAAGACCACGAGCCTCGCGGTGCTTGTGGACGGGGTTGACGATCCAGTTGATGCGGGGGTCGATGCGGATGGCCTTGTGTTGGGGGTCGACGAGGATGACCTCGTAGTACTTGTAGGTGGAGTCCTGGTTAATCCAGTAGGAGTTCAGGACGCGCAAGTTGGCGCAGCGGCGACCGACACGCTCCTCAGCGGTGGCCTTGAGGGAACGCTGGTACTTGAGCTGGTTGATACCCTGGTTGGTGGGCTTGCCTGGAGAGAGAAAGAAGGAAGTATTAGCACATGGAACGCCTAGTTCAGACGGCTGGAAAGCTGATGAAGTAAATACTTACCATAGGTGGCACCCTTGGGGGCAGGGCGCTTGCGACCACCACGTCGGACGCGGACTCGGTAGATGACATAGCCTTGCTTGGCCTTGTAACCCAGACGACGAGCCTTGTCGGGACGCGAGGGGCGAGAGGCGCGGTGAATGACGTTCAATTGACGGTACTATATTGACGCACTCTCAGCAAAAGTTCAACGAGTGTATAGCACAGATCGAGCGAAGAACGGGAGATGGATCATCCACATTCCCAAGCTGCTGTCTTGGAACTGTTGGTATCGAAAGAGCCTGGGTGCCCGTATATGGCTGGTTCCGTGAGTTGTCTGGGGATTCTCTAGTTGTAGAGAGCCGAGCCAAATGCCAGAGCCGAACCAAAATACAATTGACCAGGCCCTTCGCACCAGTCACATGGACATAGACAGCCAGAAGAGAAGCACAGTTGATTCGCCGCCCGTCTTCGCTCGTCCACGAAAGAGAAATGCCATTTGAATATCAATCGAGGTGTAATCGTCAACGTACTTCCCAGCAGCGCACTCGGAGAAGGAAGCTCATCAAATCAGATTGCTTCTTCTTCTGAAGTTCCTCGACATACTTGAGAGCACCCATCTTGACTGAAGTTGGGCAATGCAGCGGTTAGCTTGAGGGACAATCTCTTTGTTCAGATGCTCTCGAAAGCGGCTCGGATTCGCAGGATGTCGGGGAGTCAGACGAACCAGTTTGTGAGGCAAGAGTCCTGTGGTGGCGGGTTAGTACAGTAGTGGTGAAGACAAAGTTCAAAATCTCGCTCTCAGGCGGCGTGTGCGAATATCCGCCAGCGGGTGGATGAAAATTGCACTCGCAGAGTTTGTGTGGCTAAGCGATGCGCTAGTCCTGTTTTGTGGCTAGTGGAGCATGACTTGCCCCTCATGGCCCTGGTCTTCCGCTGTCCTCATTGGCTGCTCTAACAGCAACAACATTTGAATGGATCCCTTCACTTGACAGCGAACCAGAACACAGCATCTCTCACAGTGGGTGCGTAAAAACAGCTCACATTCTCACCCACTTTTTGGCGCGTGTGTGTGAGGTTATTTTGCCACGGAGTTCTAGGCCGTGATCCTGATTCCTGAATCCTGACTTCTGTGGTGTGGCCCGTGGGAGTTCATCTCATACCTCTCTCTACCGAGTCTATGCACACACAGATAGCTAATAGTAGCTCATAATGTACGCAAAAAGTCTCTCATCGGCCGAAATCGTTTATCTTACGGCAAGAGAGCCATAATCCCGCGCATGTTCTGCATCATAGTCTCCGCGATATTGCCCCATGTCTCCGCGCCTTGCTGTGTTTGTGCATCTTCTAATAGTTCCCACGCAATCTGCTCCACGTCATCTTGTCCCGGATCTGGCTGTGTATCCGTGGCTCCTGGAACTACTTGCTGCCATACAAAACCCGTTGCTATGGCCAGCATTCGTGTGTTCAGTTCTTCCAGCTCGGCACTATCCTTCTCCCATCGAAGCCATGTTGGCATTTTCGCGATGCTCAAACGCTCGCTCAGCTGTCCATATTCTCTCGCGGCTGCACGATACTTTGCTAGCAGGCGCATCGCTAATTTATAGGTCTCATTGGGAAGCTTCATTGCTGCTTTGTCGTCAGGCCCAGCGCTGCCCAGATAGGGGAAGAGGCTTGATGCGTTTGCAGACAGATCCGCGCTCACCACCAGGTCGAGAAGGGGTGATTCTTCAGTCTGCCTGAAACATATTTTCCGTTAGCACTGGAGATTATGCTATCGTGACACGAGCACGTACGATGTGCAACACAATTCAGTTTCAACGTAGGTCTTCAGCTCGCCTGCCATTCGCTCTACAGATCGCTTTGCTGCGAGGGTATTTGCCCGCGTCTGTTTGTTTCCTTTTTTGGAGATCTTGACATTGCTGTCACCAAGTCAGATAACGGGGCTCAGTGTGACTGAGAGGTACTGTGAAGTGTCAAAATACCTGGGCTTCGCCATAGATGTCCCGTTTCTCGTCCTCTGTGGACGCTTCGGCTGTCGACTGCGACCTGCAGAAGCGTTCGCTGGAGGAATAGGACTCGATTCTTCATGGTCATTTTCAACAGCTTTTTCCACGTCTGCTCCGTTGTCTGCCGCAGTTGAGTCTCTAAATGGCTGTATGGAAACGTTGAAGAAGCACAAAGTGATGTTCATGCTACATGCGTACCTCGGTTGAGCGTCTTTCTTTTCCTCGTCAAGGGTGCCATCGTGAAAGCGAATATTGCATCTCTATCATGTCCGATTGCACTGCAATTTTTTATCAAATGCTTGCGATGTCGAGATGCGACACGCCAGGATTCATTCCCATATGTGCGCTCAACAACAACGCGGGAAGGAGCAATCAACGTTTAGCAGCCGGCAGCAAAGTGTCACTGAAAGTACATCGGTACCTACTCAAGGGTAGAAACAATACACTGTCAATGACCAGCAATTGTCCTTCATGATTCATTGTTAGAAACAAGGCACATTGGTACTTGCGTGGCAGAAGAAGCATCTCAGGGTAGGCCAATTGAATACTTATCACCGATTCAAAGTGACTCGAAGCTCTGAAAAAACAGATATGCCGACTCATTCTAATACTTGCCCGTCCCTTAATGATTTGGACAGCAGAAAGCAGCTTCTCAAGCGCTCCTCTGAGACTCCAATAGCAAAGGCAGAACTCCTTAAGTAGACCACTCTAATGTGTATGCCTCGCCAAAACGACCTCAAGTCCTAATCTTTGCCACACCGAAGCTTACCAACTACGTTTACACCGTACCAGACCAGAGCAGACTCAAACCAAGCATGGCCCTAGTGACATGACTCTAGTGATAGAGCATCACCATTCAGGAATCATGAGTACCTAACTTACTCGCCCCTCTACACTCAAAAAGCGGACGACGATCCTACAGGCTGCACCTAAATAGTATTTTCAACGGCCGACATGTAAGCGAACTCTTACATGTAGTAGGTCACTCAAATCCTCACAGCTCCTTTAAATCCGCAACTTCTTCGAAATCCAACGACATGATGCTCATTGCTAACAGATGTCCCACACAGATCCTACCTACCTAGCCAGACGGAGCTTTTCGTCCTTCACTCACTCCTCGGCCCTCCCTTCCAAGTTCCACCCCCTTCCTCACTTCGACAGCTCCTCTCGGAGCCATCCATCATAGGTAGACCGCATAGCCGCCGCAACTTCTCTAATCGGAGGACCACATCGGGTCTGATCGGAGACTGCAAAGTCCACCAAAACTGACGAGTCATTTTCCTTTCCGCGGGGGCGAGAAATAAGTTTTCCGTGGAGATATATCGACTGGAACGTTGCATCTCTCTTTACCAAGTGGCGATATGGGCCGGCGGAAGTCGGGATAGGGAGGCCTCTTGGGCAGGAGGTAGTACATACATATGTCTATTCAATTGTTGGGATGGGATAGCAGTGTGGTTTGAAGGATGGTTCTTCACCGGGGAACCCCCTCCCGGGGGCCGGTGACGGACGGAGCTTGCTTTGTGCCGGAAGCCAAGCCCTCCTTCGCCCTGGGGCGTTGGGAAAAAGACCTTGGGGATGTTGGGATCCCCGATGGGTTTTCATCCGGCTCAGACTCTGGAAATAAGTACATACGTACGACCGTGTGTCGTCATTGACGGTATAACAAGTAGTCCACAGTCTTATGGTGCCTTGCTTTGATTAGACCAGTCTGTACCCCCTTTCCTCGCACGACGCAAAGTTCTTGTCATCTCACCAAACCTCCCCGGAGTTTTCCCCAACCTCCCAAGAGGAACAAAGCGGTTCAGTCGTAAAAGTATTGATCCGCAACTTTACTCTATTCACGAAGTAAACAAATGCTCTCAAAGATCTGTCGAGACCAGTGAGAAGAATTTAGCACTGAAATCAATAACAGGCATCAAGTCCAAGATGAAATCAATTTAACAAGAAAAAGACGCATGATCCGAAATATATAGCCCAAGAAGCCAAGGCTCTTCTCGTACATTCCACTCCTTCAGTCTACTCAAGTCCCGTGTCCCGTTGTCCCAAATTCTTGTAATATAAGTTGCAGACCTGCCATGCTCCCTTCCTGTATCTCTTTTCTTCTTCTGTCTAATAATGTCAACCTGTTGGGACAAAATGGGGACCCTTTTCCCATACGTTCCCCAAACCCTCTCAAAATGTACACCCTTGAAAAAGCGAAACCTATAACTACCGCTAGTCTCTTCATCCTAAATTTCTGTTAGTGTAACGCCGGGTGTAGTAGCCTTCCCTACCCAGAAACAGGGAAGCAAAAAGGTCGATTCTATTTCAAAAACAACGCAGAAACATAAAAAGCCAATGAGAGAAAAGTAGGCCAGATTAATTCGCCAACCGGACCAAAACGTGTTTATCCGACAACTGCAACTGAAACAGGCTAGACTCCTCAACCAATCCTCATACAAACTTTAATCCGCAAAAGAAGTCGCGTTGGGTGGGTGGGTTACATCGGCATATCAAGGAGTGCTCATTGTCAGACCTTAGAATGCGGCAGACCAATCGTGTTGAGCAGGGAAAGAAGGCGCAACACCACCGGTCATATACCGAGCTGGATTTGACAAATCCTGCGCCCCAGCAAAGCCCAAGCCCCGCCCCAAGGCTTGAAAGTCGCCCTGCGACCCGAACCCTCCTGCACAGCTATCGACACCCAACGAGAGACACGATGCGTACGACGCCCCGTTTCCGCGGTTGTTGTTGTTGTTGTTGTTGTTGTTGTTGAAACGGCCGCTACCATACGTGTAAGTAGTCGCTGGGATAAAAGCCGATGATGCTGGGAAACCACGATCTCCTGCAACTTGCCGAGGGATGCCTTGACGATAGCCTCGACCGAGCGGCTGCTGATCCATATTTCGAGGTGTCTGACGACGTTCAGCGCCGGGAGCGCGGTTGATGGGGACCGCGCCAGGGCCAAAACCGTTTGGCGCCTGGAATCCCAGTGTTGGACTGGCGAAGGACGCCGGGTTGATGGCCGACATCCAAATTCTGGTCTTGTACACCTTGAATAGATCAACGACAAGATTGTTGAAGTTGATGTACTTGTCCGCGAAATAATAAAACGTGAGCTTTTTCCAGTCCCTACCAACCAGCTGTCAGCAACGGGGTCCTCTGTACCAGTCAATAGTAACAAGCTTGTGCGTATTAGCAACTTACATTTGGAACTCGGCGTCCAGAATCTCCATGTCAAGACCGTGTTCCTTGACCTTCTGGACGCAAACTCTTTTCGCTTTCGCTTCCTGGCTCTCCTTGTCACGCAGGCTATGCAGCTCATGATGTTGTGCGAGCCGCTTGATCAGCTTCGGTCGAAGCTCGCTTCCGTTGGTTTCCGGCAGACGAGACTGGCTTGGGCCCATGCCACCGACGGCACTAGGTTGTAGGCCATTCGACAATGGCATCGAACCGGGAGCAGTACTTTCCATTTCCAGCGCAGCAGCGCCTTGCGAGTACATCATCAACCAGTTGTAGTGCTCTTGGGAGAAATGGTCTTTCACATCTTTAGCGGTCTGCCATTCAAGATTGTCCTTGATAACAGTCCCAAGATCGGTGCCGCGGTCTGCCTCCACGATAACCAAATCGCCGGCTTTGATGGTGAGTCCAGAGGTGGCTTGCACATAAAACACTTCTGGTCGAGCGCATTTGAACAAAACCACGTGAAGCGGCTGATTGTGCCTCGACTGCTGCGCCATACTATGCACGTTTCGAGGTGGGGAAGGTGACGGTACCTCAAATTTCGCGAATTGGTTAGTTAGACCAAAGTGAGGACCATACGGATGCCTATACGAGGAATGCATCGAGGCCGGCGTAGTCGCTGTGATCGTAGCTGCGCTTCCGTGTTAGTATTTCTTATACTCACCAAGGGGGACGACAAATTGGGAAGAACGGAAGGAGACTTCGAAGTCACGTACCGGACGAGTTCTGGCTTTGCACATCCACGTTCTCCGGGATTGCAGACGGAAATGCACGAGGTTCGCCCATGGCGCCGGCATCCAACGCAGCGACTGATTCAGCCACAGAGCTGATGGACCCGTGACGAGTCGGCATATTCGCAAATGAATGCCGTCGACTCTGCGAGTTGTCGCCGGGAATGAAGGCTGGTGAGCTAGACCAGAGCGCGGCCTTCTTGAGATCGAGGCTCTCGTTGGCCTTGCGCTCGTCTGTGCTCAGTGCAGTACGGAACATGCTGGACCCGTACTCGCTCATGCGACGACCAGTCGCTCGCTGCCCCAAGGGGTCGATCGACTCATTCGCCTCGTCCAAACCATCAACAGCAAAATCGCACTCCTCAGGTACCGTCTCATAGCCATTTCCGACGTACGAAGCTCCAGTAGAGGCGCGAGGTCGGATCCGGGAATGGTACTGTTGCTGGCGTAGCATGGCATTCTCGCGGGTCAGCCTCTCGATCGTCTTGGATTCCGCAGTCTGATGGGCGGACCCTGGCATTGAATCCGGCATGGTTCCATCCTCATCGTCGTCAACCTCGCGCACGTTCCCAAGCATCGATCCGTCGTTGGCCATCTCGCTCAGCATACTTGGCCTCGACGGCCTGTGCTGTAGGCCTGAATATCGGGCTCGGCCAAAGAATGCGGACGAGCTCATACCGGCATAAGACCCATTTTCAGGGTCCATCTGGCCAACCGAGTATGACTGCGAGCGGTAGGTCTTTGGAGTCGGATGTAATGGAATGGCAAACGGTATTTGAGAATTGGATGAGGAAGAGTCGCGGCAGGTCGGAGAGAGTTGCGTGGGCAGCGATTCGGGTCCAAAGAATGAACAGCCGCCAATCCCAGAGGGCATAGTAGAGGTTGGGGAGGGAAGGACTTCACTGAATCGCGAGGTGGCATCCTTGCGATCAGTATTCCAAATGCCAGTTCCCCAAGAAAATACCGACGAGTTGCAGGAGCGGCCGACACCAACTGATGGTGCAGAGATAGGACCCCAGGGGGAACCGCTCACCTCAACCAAGGGTGGGCTGGGATGTGATGCGGTAGGAGACATCGAGCTGCTAGCAAATGACTCCTTGCGCGGGCGGGTCAGTGGCTGAGATGTATCGTTCAACCACGAAGACCTGCGAGCTGGTTGGTACGCCGGAACAGGTGGCATGCGATATGTCTCGCTGTTGCGGCGTCCCCCTTCATCATCCGAACTTGCAAGGGCATCCGAGTCGGGTGTCGGAGTGCGGGCCTTGGTAACTTTCCCAAACCAAAGGCTATGGTTGTTCGCAACCCCCGAAGGAAGCGAGCCAGGTCCAAGTCTGGACGGGGTCGCTGATCTGAGAGAATTGCTCATATTGTATCGTCCTGTCGAAGATTAACGACTTCAGCTGTCCAGCTAGACGAAAATTTGCAGATCGCAGTTACACAAGCTAGGGCTTGTGGAGCAAAAAAAAAAAAAAAAAAAAAAAACCTTATGACCTCCGTGGTCGCCGAGAATGGCAATGTTGTAGCCGTTTTGCGGCTTTGTGGAAGGCTATGAAATTTCGAGATTTGCTGTATATTATGCGAATAATAGGACGTGTTATGCTCTCAAGGCGTGAATTAGCTGGTAGATATCCGTATGACAAGTATACAGGCTCGAGACAGATGTCGAGCCGGTATTGTACGAGATGTGTTTCAATCTATCCACTCCAAATAGGCTGAACAATGCTAGTGTCGTGTCGTGTGATCGTCAAAAGGAAAAAGAATAGCAAGAGAAAAAGGTGAATGTCTAGAAGAGCACAAGTCTAAGAAAAGGCCAGCAGAAAAGGACAAAGAATCAGAACAAGCCAAGAAGATGTAAATAGCTGCTGTTCAAAGATGAGATGGGTGAGATGAACCCATCCGCACCGTCCAAATGATCGCAAAATGTATCGCGTTTTCAGTAACGGGATATATTCTGCTATTTGACACGCATGGTGGTGGCAGAAGCCACACAGAGGAAGTGCGAAGCGCAGCCAGCAGTTCCGAGGTGCCGCCGTCGTCGCCAAATTCTGCTTGTTAAGTACGAGTCGGCCAAAACAGAGGCCTAATCGGGTGCTGGTATACAGGCGCACGAATGGCAGGCGACGTCGCGATCAGGACTAGATGAATAGTCTTGCGCGCGAGGCAAATGGTGGCCGAGTTGGAAGACTCGCGGTGGCTGGACGACAGAGTAGCAGCCTGTTGCTGTTGAGCCAAGAGACTCAAGACTCGGAAACACTTCGATTTCGCACCGTCTTGCAGCTTATTGCAGAATAGATACGATTGCGCGCAAGCTTCAGCTTACAACGCGCGAAGGAAGACGAGGGTCAGGAGAGCGAAGGGAGAAGAGGGTGATGGATAATATCAAAAGACAGGCTCCTTTCGGTGCCGACGCAACACAAGACGGGAGGTGAGACGGGGTGACCTGACCGAAGCGAAGATCAGTACGTTTTACTGCGTGCCGTTGAGAAATATAGATGATACAGATGAAGGAGGATCCAAGACGGGGGCTTGTCAGGAAGTGCAAGATGGAAGCGCGATGTGCAAGGAGCAAAGGCGGGCGGACCTTGCAAGGACCCCCAACAAGTGCTCACTAGCGGCACCTAAGCAGGCGTACCTGGCTACACCGTGCGACAGTGTTTTGAAAAGGCGAGGTGCTCTCCAAGGGGACCTGAGGAGCTGCCTTGCAGATTAATTGAAGCCGCAGCTGTCTGAGCTCGGCGATCAGTCGGGCGACGCGTGATCTCTGGCGTCTTTGATGGTATAGACAATATCCGTCGACTCTGGTCAAACGGCAACAGTTGCTCGAGAGTTGGTAATGTGGTGGCCTGGCTGTGGTAGAGGACAAGGACAGGTGAGAGGATAGACGAGAGTACTCAAGAGTGAAGGCTCGAGAGTGCAGGCGAGAGATTGCAGTGAGGTGATGTGATGGAGGAATGGAAGCAGAATGAAGGTGGAATGGTGGAATTATGTATGAGGATTTATGGGTGTGCGTGGTGGCGTTGTTGGCGCTGGAACTTGGTGTGCTGCGACGGCTTGGTGGTTGGTGGGCGCGAAGGTGGATTGAAACAAAGCATCAAACAGACGTCGTCGGTAGGAAGTCCATCAATTGAGCAGAATCCACAGAGGCAGGCAAGTTGTCGGCAGGCAGAAGAATATGTATGTAGAGTTTAGACAGACAGACAAGGCAAGACAAAATGAGCTGCAACAAGCAGTGCCCGGGACGGGTGGGGAGTTGCGTCTGATATGCTTTTTTTCGGGGCCCCGTTCCTGTGAGAGATGCGAGACGAGGAGGAGGAGGAGGAAGAGGAGGAGGAGGGCAGATGGCAGATGGCAGATGGCACACTTCCACAGTAAGCTGCACTGTGACATTGCAGGCAAGGCGGCACAGCTTCCGTCGTTGCACCAGACCAGGGCCAGACCGGTGCCTCAAGAGTCAAGGCCAATGTTCAGGAGTTTGCTCGCCCTTGTCTGTGCTCCGTTGTTTCGAGCAGGTTATGCCTACATACAGTACCTAGCACATCTACGCGCCTAGGTATAGCGTTGTTGATGGCGCGTCTGGGGAAACGCCAGTGGCATCTTCATCGCCATATCCATACGGCATCCACAGCGCGGCTATGTACCTACCTAACGTTAGCACGTCCAGAACCCCGGTCAGTCTCGGTAACGCAGCCCATCTGCCCCAGAGCCCAGATCTGATGACACGCGGTTTACCGTATGGGTCTTCATGGGCGCCTGGATGGTACGGATGGCAGCGATGACAGCAAGCATGCGCAACACACCCTTCTACTCGGCATGACATGGCACCGCACCGCACGGCATACCATCGCCTCGCATCGCATCGCGTCACTTCCCATCACTTCTCATCGCAACTCTGCAACGGCTTGGCGGAGCCGGGTGAGATGGGTGGTCCGGTTGTCGAGACAAACGTGGCGCCGGCAACGTGTTGGACATGGAGCCTAGAGGTGATGGCTTTGCTATGCTCCGGACTAGAAGATCCATGACAGACAACCTTCAATCCTCCGGCTGGAGCTCGCGGGTGCTCCAGCTCAACCGGGCTTAGCTGCTACATACATAATACACAACTCCCCGTCTCAGTGGTTCAAACTTTCAAAGGGACATGGTCCAACTAATTGCTGTAGATCAGAGAAGAATCAAAAGATCTATCACGTCTCCCACGCCCGGCATTGGTGCTGTCCAACCCCGACGCGCTTCATAACACGGGGTTTCAGCCCTGCACGAAATGATGTGCGGCAGCAGATAACAGACAAATGCTCACAAAATGAACCCCCAAGCTCCAGCGTATGACACCGTGCGGATAAGAACAAGCCATGGCCAGTTTCGTCCTGGAGGGGTAGCTGCGAGGAAGACAGAAAACGATCGAACTACTCCGTACCGTACCTATCGTCGTGGCCACCAAGGTTGGGGAACGTTTCCAATGCCTGAGTTCTTTTTTGCTCCATCACTTCCGTCGTGACCCCGTTGTGCCGTCATGGTGATGTGGGTGGCCGCTGCTATTGCTCCGCTTCCTGAACCCCCTCATGCCTTCGAACACGTTCAAACATGTGCCAATTCTTGTCGCCTCGGCCAGCCCATCAGCCCCTCGAGAAACTCGAGTGAGAACAATCATGCTCGACGCCCTAGAATTGGTGTCAACTTTCGGTGTGTTGCAATTGTGCAATCAGGAAGAGGGTTATTGGCATTTCCTCCCCTCTCGCCCCGCGGAACTGGAATGATATGACTGTATCACCCCCTCTTTGCTCCCACCTTCCACACGGCAGGGCACGTTTTTTCAAAGCACCAGCACACAAAGTCGGTACCTGCCAATGCCCATGAGATTTTGTGGTCCTTGCACAAGTTACGGGATGGGGATTTCAGCTGAGCTACCCGTCCAAATGACCAGTGCCGACTGCCGCTGTGTGTTGGCCATTGACCAGCAGGAATGACTGGCTGTCTGATGGCAGTCATTCATTACATCCGCGCCATCGAATGGTCGTTCACCATGCTCAACATCCAGAAGAAAACCGTCAGTTCTCGTGTAAAACATGTCATCAGTTCAAATCTGCGCCCGCAGGCACAAACTTCGCAGGATATGTACACATATCATATGCCTACCTCTAGCCTACCTCTAGCCTACCTCTAGCCTACCTACTCGAAGCGTCGTCTTCCCCGCCATGATGATAACCCCTCCCCGTTTTGTGGCTTGCACCGTGCACGTCACCTGGCCATGGCAGTTAGGGACAGGGGTCGTTGACCTCTCTCCGCCGTCCGGCCAGCATTAGCAACGAAGCCATGTGCGGCTCGCGTGACTCCGTCTGACCAGTGACGACGGATGAGCTTATAGCATCCCAGGGCTGATTAGGGGAAAACAGAGATGCATCGGCATTGCGAAGTTGCTTCTGCCGATCAAGCTATGTATTCGCTGCATAATAGCATTGCAAAACACTGTACGGAATTGGCCAAACATCAGGCCAAACTTACACCTGCTTGATTTGGTTCTTGAGACCCACCCACTTGTAAGTGGTTCGTATGTACTCCGTAACAAGGTTCTTCTCATCCTCCATGCATTGCGCTCTATTGGGGCATTTGCCACGAAAAACATCATCCGGCCACCACGTCGGGTTTTTTTTCCTTATTATTAGCTATGGATAATTTCCTTGCACATCACGCAACGTCATCATACCATGCTGGATGATGGCTTCCATCACAGTGTATTCGTGATGGACCCTCCAAGACTGCAATGGACGTACACATAGGTAGTAAGCTGACGTCGGTCTTTGTGCTCCAACGGTGAGCGCCACCAGCAACTTGGCAGCAAGGACAGCCCGCCCCCTCCCAACGAACATACGACTTGTGCCAGTCAAGCAGGCAAGTTCCACGGCAGGTTCAGTTATCCCATCCCACGCTCCTATTGCAGCCCTAATAAAAAATCAATAACATACATCCGACCTCGACAATTGTTCAACCGCCATCAACGGCCATGGAAAAGAGGAACCACGGGGAGAAGCTCAGCCAATTACTTGGCCTTGTTACCCCGGATTTTGCACTTGCCCCCCCCC